>CATQJA010001087.1:0-60000 GCA_958295435.1 Mesorhabditis spiculigera | reverse complement strand
TGGTTAGAACCTAATTTTCGTGTCGTAATCGATTGGCCTCGCTTCAAGGGCCCTTTAAAGAGAAATAAAAAATTGAATTTTGAAGTGTTTGATCGTTTAAACCCTGATTTTCGTGTCGTAATTGATTGGCCTGATTTCTAGGGCTCTTTAAAATGGCAAAAAAATACAAAAATCGACATGAAAGAGCTAAAAGAATTTTTAAAGAATGTTTTTGGCAGCCCTAGGGTCAAGAATCCGTGTAGGGCCCTGGCTAGAAAAATCTTATTTTTGACGATTTTCTCCTTTTTCTGAATTATAAAACCCCTTTTTAATTTCAATACGCTGGAGATATTTTTAAATTTGCCTTCCAAGTCCCTTTAAAATGGAAAAACTCGGGATTGCTTCCTCCCCTATTTTCTAAAATTTCCAAAATCGTACAAGAGACGTTTATTACGTTCAGTGCTTTCCTTCTTTTCCTAGCACCCCTCTACGGTCCTTCAGAATGCGCAATCGAGCGCCTTTTGAATAGGTGACTAAGCATTAGTATCGGGCCGGTGTCGTAAAAAATACGACTACTACCCCCCAAGGCTACGATTAGTATAATTGGCTGGGTGACATTTTCGCGTATATGACTCGAGTTATAACGCAAACACCGCACACTCAGATTTCGACAAGTTCGCCAAGTTCGGCCCTAAAAATACCTCCAATTTCAGATTTCCAAAGGTTGTGCGTCAAGAGGAAAAGACGTAGTTCTCGCTTTCTAGACCCCCTTACCTCTATTAGCCTTAAGGTCCTCGATTTTTACGAATTTTTGAGCGATCGAGTAAGCCATTTTTAGCGCATTAAACAGAATTATGGACTACTGGTGCTTTTGCATTATCGGGGGGGGGGCAACCATTTGCTTTGGTATCCAATTTTTCTAATCTAAATAGAGGAAGTGATTTCTGACGCTCTTGTCCTATTAAAACACATAAGAACTATACCGATATAAAAATTACCAAAAAATTCGATTTTTGAGCGATCTTTCGAATTTCAACAATTTTTCAAAATTTTTTATGAATCTCAATCGAAAATTTGTAGTTAAAACATCATTAAAACATTTGAAATGCTTTTCTAAAACCATAGAAAAATACCCGATAATGCAAAAGAACCTAACTTTATCCCGTATTTTCCCCCGATAGCTGATCCGGATTTTCAAAAAAATGGCTTTTTAAGAGATTTTTCACTATGGATTTTCCTTCTAAAATTGCATAAAAACCGTCTAAAATTCTGGATATTCCCGCGGTTTTTCCCTGATTTCTTGCCAAGACGAGCTGCAAGCCATAAATCGAAGCCTTGCCTTCCCTTTCCCTCGACATCAGACCCCATAACACACATTAAATGACCATCCGTCATGCCGAATGTTCTTGATCCCTCCCTCCACTTCCCCAGCCACCGCAATCCGTCATTAGCACAAAACTGGACCTCAATGTTCTTTTACGCTACGACTAGAAAGTTTGAAAGATCAGAGTCTCAACTTTTGCTCGTTTTTGCTTTGATAACTGGCTATGTAATTCCGGGTTTCTTTAGAAAGTCGAAAAGTATAGGCCTTAATTACAGCGCGTAATTGGATATGGGGAGGGCAAAACTCGACTTCAATGTTGCTTTAGAGTGGGAGTTAGGGGGCTTGAAAGAGCAGAGTTGCAACTCTTGCTCGTTTTTGATCTGAAAAATTGCCTATGAAATTGGCTTCGCAGTTCCTTTAAATTTGTAAAAAGTGGAAGATTTAGTAGCTGCTTGTGCTCGAAGCCAAGCAATACCAAAACTGGACTTCCATGTTCTTTTAGAGTACGGCTAGTTTGAAAGATCAATTTCAGCTGTTGATCTTTCTGACTTAAGAACTGACTATGGATTGAGTTTCCTGGGTCCTTTAAAGAGCAAAAATTCGAAATCAGTAGTTGAACGTACTCAACGTCCTTCTAGGACCGAAGATCCGAATATTTTTGGCTTGCCGGTCCCTTTAAACCAGAAAAATGGATGTTCTTAGTAGTTGATCGTACTTAGACCATATGGTTTTCTTTCTAGCCAGATAATTCCTTATAGATTTGTTTTGTCGGGCCCTTTAAAACTCGAAAAATATCGACATTAGTAGCTGAACGTACTGGGGCGATTTGAAGCTCCAAGCGGATTTTCTAGCGTTTGAGGATACCTTAAAGACTTAAAAAATTTTTCATAACCAACCGCTCCCTGGTATCCAAATTCCTTATATTTGCCTTGCCTGTCCCTTTAAACTAAAAAAACAACGCGTTTTCGTGTTGCAAATCGTACTCGAACCCAGAGGTGCGTTAAAACTTTAAATAACCCCTGCAAAAATCCGGAATTTCGCGCGGCCAGACGCAATTCCAAGTGCGCTTTTTCTTACACCGACAATTGACGCTGCGAGACCTTGTAGATGGCGTCAGCAGGACGATTCCGTACACCCACAAAATACACCGAAAATCGCCACACTTCCCGAGAGCCGGGGAAAGCCCCGCGCTCATTTTCATGTTTTGAGCAACTGCCTTGCGGCTGCTGATGCAATTTCTAGGGATTGCGAGTTGTTTTTGAAGCTCAGAATTTTGCAAAACTTCATGAAATTAATCCTAAACCAGGGTTGAAAAGCCGCTTCGCGACTTTTCAACCCTGGCCCCGTCTCAGACCACATGCTATTTAGCCCTTTGCATAATTGTCCTCTATTCAGAAGACAAAAAAATGAAAAGCAACCTCTTCTACTTTTTTATATAGAGGCGAGCCCACTTCCGGTCTATGCTAATTATTACTAACAAAGAGGTATTTACAAAAACCTAAATTTAATAGCGAAAATGGCCAATTTTTAAAAATTTGATATGTGTGCAGTCATTGCTAGACCATTACGCACCTAATGACGTATCATACGTAGCCCAATACCCGTCCCTTCTTGAGATATCCTCCGGACAGACATCCGGAAGTGGATGCAAAGTGGCACACACACACACACAGACACTATTTTTTTATATATAGTAGGATAAACTAAACATGTAAAGACTTTTTTAGATCTCAATTAATTGTCAATTGCAAACGTTAAAATTTTTCTAAAGGTATAACTCTTTTTATCATTTAAATCTTTAAAATGGGGTAATTAAGTCGATGATACAAGTCTCCAACCTCTTAAAACGGCCAAAAATTATGTGGTTCTTTGGCATTATCGGGGGGGGATCTCGAAAAACTAGATTTTTTTTGTAGAAGTCCAGAAATTCCTAATAATATTTAAGTAAAAGATTTTAATTTCATTTTAGTAAAATTTATCTATATTTTTAGTGGGAAAAACATCTAGAAACTCTAAAATACAAACTTAAAAATATGAACCTTTTTTATTGTAACTTTGATTTTTTTACATAAAAATACGTTTTTACATTTATAAAAAACGTAGAAAACCGTTTATGAACTCTGCGACAAATGTTTACGAAAAATTGCATTCAAAAAAGCTCGCTCCCCCAGATAAGGCAAAAGCACCGATTAACTAGTTTTCTTCGATTTTTCGCCATTCTCCCGTTTAGGGCAATCAATTTTCGCTTAAAATCCGTTCCGGAATGCCCGGATTTGCCAGAATTTTTCTTGTTTTGAGGGTCTTCTCCCCGCATCGTGTGGCGCTACGATTTTGCTCTCTCTCTCTCTCTCTCTCTCTCTCTCTCTCTCTCTCTCTCTCTCTCTCTCTCTCTCTCTCTCCCGTTCTCGCTCCTCCCGTTCTCCCCGGCCATTCTTTCCATTTTCCTAAAGGGTGCCCCCCTTCTCGGATTAGACCATTGTAGTTGTCTCTATTTTTGAGATATTATTCCGCATCTGCCCCCCCCCCACGCCGTCGTCGGCTACCGTAATCATGCAAAAATGGCAGGCGGTCAGTTGATCTTTTCAAGGGGGCTTGGAAGTGAGGAATTACCCGAAAGATTGGACCGAAATATACCAATTAGTTACGGTACTAAAGGAAAATAGAGAATTTTGCGAGCTTTTGCATTATCGGGGGGTGGGGGATTAAACTTCTCTTTAGGATCCTAATTTTTCAAATAGAAATAGCGTTGCGTTAAATTGAAAATACCTTGAACCAACATTTGTGGTGCTTTTGAATTATCGGGGGGGCGGGAGGAAACAAACTTTTTCCGTAAAATTTTTTGGTATTATTAATTTAATCTTTTACAATATTATTTATTTTTCTAACACCGGAGAGGAAGTGTTTTCAGAACTTTTTTACTGCTTGTCAGCAAAAAGTAAAAATTTTACAATTTTCGATGCAAAAAAAAATAGATTTTTGAGCCATTTTTCGAAATTTTGAAACTTTTACGGTTAAAAAAATATTTTTTCCTATTGAAAATATGGCTAAATTTTTGTTAAAAAAACACAATTAAAAACCTTCTATTACAGCACTTAAAATCCTCGACTCATCGGAAAAATGAGGTCCCTCCCCCCGATAATGCCAAAAAACCAGAAATATTTAAAAATTACAATTTCACAATTTTTTCGCAATTTACGGCATACAGTTCCCTCCAAAAACGTTCTCATAACCCCAAAAAAACCTTATGAAATCGCTGTTTTCCGGGCCAAAACCCCTAGCTAAAAGCGTCACGATGAATAATTCCTTATCCTAAACAGAGGGCGTGCCCCCTCCCCTCCTTGTCTAAATAAACAAATAGCCACCCCCAAAAGGACTACACGGCACGCCTGAAAACAGTTCATTTGGACCCCCACATAATTATCTAACTGTACGCTACCGTACTCCCTTGCTAATAATGGCCATCCGGCACTACCAAATGGCCTACGGGTGCGTGCAGAGGAGTGCGTTGGAACGGATATTTTGTCCGGCTGGCAAATCTGTGGGTTTTTAAAGGGACGGGCAAGTGGGGGATACGGTAATTATAGCAATTTTTAGGTCCTAAATTCATTAATAAGTTCAGTTACAGTAATTTTGGGTAATTTTTTAGGGTTTAAAGGGACTATGACAGCTGTTTTTTACGAGACTGCTGTAGCGAAAAATGGTTTAAATGGAGTGAAACAGCGCCGGAATCGACGGCTTTGATGCCGTAATTGGTTTTACGAAAGCTTAGCGGCACGGGAGCGTCCATTTAGGTATCGTAATCGGTTTAAAGCCAAATCCCAACCAGTAGGATGAGTATTTTATGTCGTAATTGGTTTAAATGGGGCTTGACAGGCCTCGGCCTCGGCCATTTCATGCCGTAATTGGTGTAAAAATCGTTAAAATCTGTAAAATCAAAGGCGCAGAATGCCCATTTTTATGCCGTAAGCGCTTTAAAGGCGGCGTGACATCAAGCCAATGGCAAATTCATGTCGTAAACCGAACCAGAACCGTGTTAATTTTCCTTTTACCTTTTAACAATTTTTTTTTGCCTGAAGTCATAGTTTTTAAGGATATCGTCACAAAGATAAAATGCTAATCCATTTTCTATGTCGTAATCGATTTAAAGCGATCGCCACAGGGCATCAATAATTTTTTACGTGACGTAATTGGTTTAAAGGGGCAGCCACATGCGCAGCGCAGCAGCGCTTTTCCTGGCGTAATCCAGCAAAACTGGCTGCGACAAATCCCGAAATTTCACCTCGCACCTATCGACGCCCACACCTCGAACCCTGACCCCCTAGAAAATCGTGGGTTTGACGCACCATCCTGGGGCCCGATAATGGAAACAATGGGATTTAGAGCCCGACAAATGCAAAGACACATGGCAAAAACCACCGGTTTCTGAAGAGAGCAAAAAATACCTTGAGGGCATTTTCAGTGTATCTCTCATTTTGTCTCTCTATCTCTATCTCTCTCTCCCTCTCTCTCTCTCTCTCTCTCTCTCTCTCTCTCTCCCTCTCTCTCCCCGTTCTCGCCATTCAAATAGGAGGGATTTGTGTGCTCTCTATAGGGTTGTCCCTGTTGTCTTCAGAATCCCAGTGATGCCACCTCATGCTCTTTTATGGGGATCAAAAATGACTTGTACTTAATGCGGGGGTTAATCCTGAAAATTATAGTCTACTAGGCAGTTTAGCGGCGATTTTTGAGGAATTTTAACTTCCGCCTTTTCCATGTGTCACCATCCCTTTAAAAAGTGAATTTTTGAAAACCATTCCAATATCATTATTTTCAGACGAGAATGGCCTACAGCCTGCTGATGGTCGTCAACTTTGCGAACTCAGTGATGCTCACATTACAGGTACATTTTGAAAAAAATGTACGAAAACAGCCTACCGTAGCCTAGCATAATATAGCGTACACTATCGTATCCTAGCGTAAACTACCGTACCCTAGCGTATTCTAACATGGAGGCTAAATCTACCCTAACCTGTAACCTACGGTAACTCACCGAGACCTACCGTCGCTCCGGAAATTATACCGTATCCTGCCGTACATTACGGTAGCTTCACGTAGCCAATCGTATTCTAACGTACCCTACCGTATCCCTTCCAGGTCTTCGGCACAGAATCGGCCCTATCCTTCACGATATTCCTTGTCAATACCATCATCGTCCTGGCGGCGCTGTACGGAATCTACAACTTACGGCCGCTCTTCATCGCCCCCAATGTCGTTTTTAAGGTATGTTTTCAATGCTTGATTCATTAATGGCTAGTTTTCCCTCCCCGGTTCTTCAAAAAAACTTATTGAATTGTTTTATACATTTTGATTGATTTAAACGGACTAAAAAAATTTCGACATTTTAGGCTGCCAAGTACCTTTAAAGCCCAATAAACACCTTTTGAAGTACGGAGCACATGTTTGGTCGATGATTTCCTCCTTGAGAAAGTGCTGTTTATTTCTTCCCCTGGCCGGAGCCCTATTTTTGCGCTGTCAAAACAAGTGACTGACCGACTGACTGTTCGCTCTCCCTGGTACAACACCAAAAATGGACATGTGACATGGCGAGAGAGAAATAGAGATGGAGAGAGAGAGAGAGGGAGAGAGAGCGAGAGAGAGATAGAGAGAGTGGGGTAGAGAAACGATGAATCCTGAATTCAATTTTGAGTGTATTTTATATTAGTGTAATTCAACCTCTTCTAATTTTTATGTAGTATTTCGGCATTTCCACGCCGAATTTCCTCGCCTTTAACGTACCTTTAAAAAGTTAAACGTTTTACAATTCATCCATCATTATTTTTAGCAATTTTTCGAAGCCCGGTGTTGCCATTAAGGCTCCTTTGAACAGCCTAAAACGCTTGAAAATACTTAAAAAAATTTTTGGAATGTTTTGCACATTTTTTTGGTTTCCAGGTCCCTGTAAAACGTTGCGACACTTACAAACGATTTTTAGTCAGTTCGTAAAGTTAATGGAACGCCGTTTGTCGCTGCCAGCTCCCTCTAAAACCCCAAAATACACTAAAACCTGATAAAAACTCCAAAACAACCCCCAAATTCGAGCACTTTGCACGCGTTTTTTCTGCAATCTTGAGTTTCCTGGGCCGTTATCAAGTATCGGTGCGTACCCACCCCGATCGGGCCGTTCGAACCTTCGAGAAAATCAGTTCGCACCGACCTTTATCACCCCAAAAATCCTGCCGCATAAAAGCCTATAAATTCAGCCCCGAGCTAACTGCCGGCTATTTTTCTCCGATGGGCTATTTGTTGCCCCTTCAATTCCAGAAAAACGGCACCGGAACTTCCGGTTTTGTGAGGGCTTTTGTTCGGGGCGTTGGGTGCATTTTCGGGCCCCTGGTTTACTAGAAGCAATTTTGCATCAAGGAACGCTTTTGGATAATTTTAGGAATTTTAGCAAAAATAATTTTTGATGATATGTATTAGAGCTAGAGAGAGCTAGAGAGAGAGAGAGAGAGAGAGAGCGAGAGAGTAGGAGAGAGTGAGAGAGAATGAGAAAGAGAGCGAGAGATAGAGAGAGAGAGAGCAAGAGAAAAGAGAGAGAGAGAGAGAGAGAGAGAGAGAGAGAGAGAAAGAGAGAGAAAGATAGAGAGAAAGAGAGCGAGAAAAAGAGAGAGAGAGAGCGAGAGCGAGAGTGAGAGAGAAAGAGAGAGATAGAGTGAGCGTGAGAGAGAGAGAGAAAAAGAGCCGGATATTGTTTTGCAGGCAGTGGAAAGAGATTGTTGTTTGTCTATTTGTGCTGCCATTCCCTCCCACATCAACCATTCCCCCAGCCATGTGCCTCCCCCCACCCAGTCAATCCGTTTAGTCAGTCGGCCAACATCGGCCCCGTCGTGTCGGTCTATCTATCCATTTTTTATCATTTTTGGTCGATTCTGATGAAAATATAACGCTAAAAACGAAAATACAATTTTAATTTTGTTAAAAATGCAAAAACGAATCGAAAGATAAAAATTTAGGTTTTAAAGCGGGATTTTAAGATTTTCGGAAATTTTATGTTTTTTAATAAGAAATCTTTGTTTTGCTTATTTATATAAAACAAATATATTTTTAGAAATTTAACGTTAATTTAAGATAAGCAAATTTTTATTAAGCTTCCTGATTAGTTTTAAACGCTATAAATGACGTCTAAATATTTTCATCTTCCAGGTGACCGTCTCGTCAGCGGCCCTCTTCTACGGCCTCCAAATCGTCGAGTCGATCTCGCCGATCCCGGTCCCCCAGCTCATCTGGATCCTCAGCTCCGTCGTCCTATTCGTCCTCGAAGTGCACGCCATGTTCAGCGCATCGTTCGGCATTCTGAAGGAGCTGAGCAGGAGGTACGAGAGTTTTTGAGCCCCAAAAATGCGATCCATAAAAAATTGCAAAAGTCCAAACTTATCCAATTTTTTTTAGGGATCGAGCCAAGCCGCCGCCATCATATGATACCGTAATCTCATCTGATGCTACACCACCGTCGTATCAAGAAGCCGTCGCTAGGCTACACGATAAGACCCGGAAATCGCCGGGGGCATCGAAGCCGGTGATGCTCGATATTGAGGTGAGTTAGACTGACGATAGGTGGTGCTCTTTCTCTCTCTCTCTCCCTCACTCGGTCTGTCTCTCTAGCGCTCTCTCTCCCTCTCACTGTCTCTTTTTCTCTCGCTCTTGCTTTGCTTGTCTTTCCGAATATCTCGCTCTCTCTCTCCTGCTCTCTCTCTCACTCCGTCTGTCTCTTTTATTCCCTATCGCTCTCTCTCTCTCACTCTCCCTCACTCTGTCTCTCTCTCCCTCACTCTGACTCTCTCACTCCCGCTCTCTCTCCCGCGCTCTCTTGCTCGCTCTCTCTCTCTCTCTCTCTCTCTCTCTCTCTCTCTCCTTCCTTTATAATTTAAACATTTTCAGAGCCTCACAATCTCCCGCCAGCCCTCCCCCCGATCCCCGAAGACCTCAACCCCCACATCAGCTCCTGCTCCCAAAGATTCTCCGCTAGATGTCCACAAACCAAACCAGCTACCCCAAATTGAAGTTGTTTAAAATCAATCGATATATCTTTTTTAAGTAGATTTTTATCGATTTTCCGTACATTCCAGCCTTTCCACCCGGTACTAATTATGTATATTACTTTAAAAATACGGGTCCTTGAACTTATTATCTTTTTGCTCTAGTCATTTCCCTGCTCTCTCTCGCTTCTCTCTCACTCTCTCTCTTTCTCCCTCTCTCTCTTTCTCACCACTGACAAATCCCCATCGGATACTCCCAAAAATGAACAAGCTTTTCCTCCTCATTTAGCTCAATATTCCGCGTCGTTACCCTAGCCATTTACGGCCACTTTTGTGATCTCATGCTGTATACGTTATTTGAAAATAAATGTATTAATAATTGATAAAAACTATTTAAAATCACAGGAATGCGAAGGAATTAATAAATAGGAAAGATTTTAAAGGGATGGTGACAGGAACATTTGACAAAAAAATGAAAAATAGGTTGTAATACCCCAGTTAAAGATGCGCCTTCTTGGCCTTGATCGTCTCGGCCAGTTTTTGGACGACGTGCCGGATTTTCTGCTCATCAGAATTGATCCCGAACGTGCCGATGCGCCAGATTTTTCCTACCGTAGACCCGAGACCGTCGGCAATCTAAAATAAATTGTTTGAGCTGAAAGACTTTTATTTAAATGTTTCGAACCTTAGAAATATGCGCACTTTCATTTAGCAACTTTATTACAGCCAAAAAGATGTTAAATTCGCGAAAAAAATATAGTTTTGAAATTTTTAATTACATCACAATTGGCTTCAAAATACTTTGCGACATGAAATTATGGCTAAAAACCTTTTTTTATTTTTAGCCAACCTCGATGCCGTGGGCCATCATCTCCTTTTTCACCTCATCTCCGCTGACGCCGGCGGGTACACGAACCGTGGTTAGACAGGGGAGACGCCATTCCTGAAATTCTCTCTCCCTCTCTCTCTCTCTCTCTCTCTCTCTCTCTCTCTCCCTCTGACATATCTCTAACTCAGAACGAGCAGTGTTACCTTCTTCTCGACGAACGGCTCCAACCCGACGGCGGCGAGCTCCGAGTACAAAAATTCGGCATTCTTGCGGTGTCGCGCGATCTCGGCGTCAATTCCTTCTTTTACTACTTCGGCTAGCGCTGTGCGCAACGTGTAGACCGTTGAGATCGGGGCAGTGTGATGGTAGCTTAAAAAAGGAAAATTTAGCTTGAAAGCTCGATATAAAAGGTACTGGCTAACTACCAAGCGCTTGATTTGTGCTTTTCTAGAGCCATAAATTAATTTTTTTTGCCGATTTACCGTTTCGGGCCCGCGTCAGCACCCCAGTAGTTGCCCAACTCGAGCGCATCAAAATACCATGAGGCGACCGGGCGCTTTCGGGATTTGATTTTTTGCCTGAAAGGGGTGACTGGTTTTCTCTCTCTCTCTCTCTCTCTCTCTCTCTCTCTCTCTCTCCACTCGCCCCTCTACTTACATTGCCCGATCCGAGAATGATATCGGTGCCAAACCCGGAGAAGCGTTCAACACCTAAAATTTGGACGTTGAAGCCGGTGTTTTTTTCATTAAAGGGACGGTGCCTGCAAGAAAATGATACCTTTTGGGTGGCCGTATAAACACAATCTACTCCCCATCCATCCATATCGAATTCGGTGCCGCCCAATGAAGCTACGGTATCGACGAGGAGGAGGCAATCCTGAAAATATTTCTCTCTCTCTCTCTCTCTCTCTCTCTCTGTCTGTCTCTCACTCTCTCTCTCTTTCTCTCTCTCTCTCTGTCCTTCTCTCTTTCTTGAACTCACATTTTTATGGCAAATCTCGCCGAGACCCTCAATCGGCTGGCAAACTCCAGTCGAGCTCTCGCCCTGGCACACGAACAGCACTTGTGGCTTGAATTTTTCGATGGCCTAAAAATACACACTTATATCTACCCATTAATGATAACCTTTTTGATAAAGATTTTGAACGAATTGTGAGACAAAATCATTAAAAATACCTCTTTAATCGCCGACAATTCAACCGCATTCCCGTCAGGCGCTTCGACCGTTTCCACCTAAACCATGTCCTAGATACCGTATGCCAACGGCCACCTCGAGTTCCAGCCGTTTAGCCAGATTGGCGCATCTCTGCCCCCAGAGGCCCGTTTTGACGGCTAGAATCTTCTCGCCGCGCTCCAGCAGATTTAGCATCGCCGCCTCCATGCCGGAATGACCTTAAAAAGGTGATTTTTAAGCCCTTTAAGAATTTTAACAAGATGTTTTAACGCATTTTTAGGTTATAATGATCCTTAAAATACCTACCTGTCCCAGAAATCGCGAACGTGTAGGCGTTTTCCGTTTTGAAGATGTATTTCAGGCCCTCGCGTGCGTCGGCCATGATCTGAATGAGCATTTCGGGCGGTTTTTGGGGTGAAATATCGACTCTAAAGTGTCGACGATTAAAATACCAACACACGAAAAAGCCGACAATCGAAACGAGAGAGACAAATGCCGACAGCAAAAACACCGCCAAGCTACTATGGCTGAAATGCCGACAGACGAAATGCCGACAACCTTAATGCGCAAATAAAACGCAAAAACCGTCAGAAGCCAAAATGCCGCAAAACCCGAAAGCTGAAAGCGGAAAAGCCGCTTCTGAAAAACCCAACGAAGGAAATGCCGACATCTCCAATGCCGATAAGCCCAAATTTAAGTAGTCAAAAATACCGACAACCCAAAGCCCAGACCAATCAACTAAAATGCCGACAGGCCAAATGCCGACGCTCCAAAAGGCTAAATTACAACAAATGCCGTCAGTATTTAGAGTTTACGTGCCGGCATTTTTGCTACAAACTACGACTTTCAAAGTTCGGTATTTTTAAATGTCGGCATTTTTGTTGATCGCTTTTCAAGAGTCCAACGATTTTTAAAATAACGCTACCTTAACAAATTCGGGATGCAGATGACCGAGGAGGGAGCGTGAGGCCGACTCCTGGATGTTCGAGCCCATATTGGAGGGGCCGGGGCCGAAAAGCTCGCGTTTCGGGATGTCCATCGGCTCGAGAAGGCATTTCGGCACTGGGGGCGACATCTGAAATTGTAGTTTATAGATAAAAAAATTTTGCAAAAGAAGCAATAAATAAGCCAGAAAATCGAAATGCCACTATCTGTTCGCAGTTTTAGACTGGTTTTTCACATTCCTAAAAATTTAGTTTTGGGCTGGTTTTCATAATTTATGACTATAATCAGCTGATTAAACTCGTAGATTATCGCTTAAATGTTTTTAAGCGATTTATGCAAATTTATGACGAAAATTCGGATTTTTAAACAGCTAAAAATTATTTTTCCCAATTTCAGACGCTATTTTTGCTTGAAATCTCGGAAATTCTGATGCAAATAAGCCATTTAGACCCAGGAAAATTTGTTTTAGATGTGTATAAAAACTATATGCATATTATTCACATAAAATAAATTTTAGCTACAACTTTACAACCCTAAAAAATCAATAAATTCATTATTTTTCGAATTATCCACATTTTTCCGTTTTTATTAGTTGTTTTCAGGATGAAAAATATAGCGAAAGCTCTTCTAAAATACCTAAAAATCGTTAAAGTAAATTACAGCGCTCTTTATTGACTAAAAATAAGCCTTATTGACGACTTTACAACCCTAAACAATAGCTAAATGTATTATTTCTAATTTTTTAATTCATAATGTTTAATATGGGGGTTTTTATTAAGTTTTTTAGAGATAAAAATGTATTGAAATATCTTCTGAAACATCTATAACTACTGGGGCAAATTACAGCGCTTTTTTTCCAAAAAAGTGGACAACAGCGCGCGACTGGTTTTGCAGCCCGCGCCCCTGTATCCCTATCAAGGCATTCGGTGACGCCATGAAAATCGAGGGTACCTCGGGGCGGCTGGATGCGTTGCGGCTGGAGATAATTCGGAGGAGCTTCGAGGTTGATGATGATCGTTGGAGGAGCAGAGCACGAGCCGCCAATCGGGGCAACATTCGCGATTTAAGGGCTTGTGAAGTCAAAATCTTCACCTTGATTGGCCAAAAAAATCTGAAAAAACCATTATGGCTGCAGCAAATCTTTCAAAAGGTATAGAAATATTTGCATACAATAAGATATATAAAAATATAGAGAAAAATCAAGCAAAAATTAAGTAAATATCTTTTACATAAAAATATACAAAAAAAGAAAAACTTTCTGACTCGAAACTTCCAAAAACAACCCACAGAAACCCAACATTTATTACTGTAGCGTTTGCTTAAAAAATAGCGCTAAAAAGTTGCAAGCCTTTTAAGTCAAAAGATATTTAAGATAAAGTTTGTTTTCTGTCGCTTTTGAAATTTTTGGGTTTAAAAATTTAAATTTAATACCTTATTATCTCAACACTCCGAGAAATAATTTAGCAGCTTTTAAACTTAAGTTTAAGCCATTTTAAATGTAAGTAAAAAGCAGAGAAAAATTAGGCAGGTCGATTCTCGTAGGTTGTTTACGCCATCCACGTCTCTCTCTCTCTATCTCTCTCTCCCTCTCTCTTTCTCTCTTTCGCTCTATCTCCGCACCAACAGTTGTGTATGTGGCCTTGGATCGAAAGAAAACAACAGTGAGGCCGATCCGGCCACCGATCACTACGATATACACCAAATTAAGGGCTGGTAAAATAGGTAAAAAGCATAATTTCCATCGTCAATGGATTAAGGATTAAATTAGGATGTACGGTATCGGTAAAAAAATAATTTCACTGCGTAACCGATTACCTGGCTTAAAATAAATACGATATTCCTAAAAAGCGGGATTATAGACGGTATTAGCCGAAGAAATGCTTATTTTTCGGACAGTGGCACTGGTCAGTTCTCGTATCAGGGGCTTCAGGGTCAAAGCTGATAGCGATCAAGGGGGGCAAAACAGGAAGTGAACTCTCTCTCTCTCTCTCTCTCTCTCTCTCTCTCTTTACCTCTCTCTCTCTCTATCTCTCTCTCCCTCTTTCCTTAGCTCTCTCTCGCTCTGTGATTAAATAAGTCCAAACATAAATAACCTTTATCCAAAAACCTCAAAAATTCTTGCTCCGCAAGTTCACGAGCACCTTCTTCCCCAGCCGATTCTCCACGGCCTTCTGCAACTGGGTGCTGGGCGTTAATTGAAACGTCTTGTAGTCGTTGTAGTACATGTAGAGGAATAAGGAGAGCGTCTTGGTGTTGCTCAGAACTTCTTGAGTCAGGTCGTCGTTGCTGCTCAGTTTGCCTTGGCGCTTGCCGCGTCGAAGGTTGGCGAGGAGCTACGAAATAGCGTGGTTTTACTGTTTTTGTTCTTTAAAAAGGACGTTGACTTGCTGACTCTCTCTCTCTCTCTCTCTCTCTCTCTCTCTCTCTCTCGCTCTCTCGATGTATCGCTCTATTGTCACGCTTCCTTTAAAAGCTCATCCACCCTTACCTTCCTCGACACCCTTTCGGGAACGTTTGTCCTCTCAAAAACGTCGCTCATCTCCTTGGCTAGATGGTTGGGATTCGAATCTGAATTTGGCATTAAGAGCACTTTTAAGAAGTTGGCTATGCATTCCAGGCAATATCCACCTTTATACTATGTAAACTAACCATCAAGCATGATTTCTAGCCGTTGAGGTCCCTGGCAAAACCTGGAAAATGTAAAAATTTCGGAAGAAATGTTGGATTACCATGACTGGGGCGCGACGTGGCGTCTCAGATGCATCGTATCTGGGTTTTTCGGGAGCTTTGATTTTCTGGAAATTGGGATTAAAGGGACTGAGAAGCGTGAAGAATGGGTTTCTGATCGTTTCGGAGATCGTATCTCTCTGTCTCTCTCTCGCGCTCTCTCGCTCTCTTTCGCACTCTCTCTCCCTCCCTCTCTCTCTCCGCTCTATCTCTCTCTGTGTCTCTCACGCTCTCTCACACTCTCTTTCTCTCTCACTCGCTTTATCTTGCTCTCTCTCTCTCTCTCTCTCTCCTAGCTTTCTATAGTTCCACAAGCTCACCCCTTGGCCAACAACTTATAAGCCATGCGTGCAAAGGTGTGGATCGTCTTCCCGGATCTCCCGCAGCGCTTTCGTTCCCTAGGATCCGCCATCTTGCTGACCCACCCCCTTTAAAACTCACTTGCACAGGTACTCGTAAGCGGAAGCGAACCGCCGCAACGGATCCCTCAGCACAACAATTTTCACAGTATTCGCCTTCCACGTCGGCCGCTTTCCAACCAGGGTCAACCAGTTTTCAGTGATGTCGCAGCGGCTAAAACCGTGATTTTACGGGTATAACTGGGTGTCAGTAGGTGTCAAAAATTGTGTATAACATCCTGAAAGCCTCACTTCAAATCCTTGAAGCCTCTCGGTGGCTTCGTTCCGTGATACGCGTAATACAGGCGGCACATCGTTCGCTTCATATTTGAAGAGCCATTCTTTGGGATTGGACAGTAGTCGAGACCGGCCACCGGATTTTGACGTTCATCCTGCAAATAACTGCATAATTTCGAGCAAGGTTGCTTATTTTTGGGCTTAGGCTTAGGCTTATGCCTGGCTTAGCTTAGACTTAGGCTCAGGCTTAGCTTAGGCTTAGGCGTAGATTTAGGCTTAGCCTTAGGCTTAGCATATGCTTAGGCCTAGCTTAGGCTTGAGCTCGGGCTATCGTTAGACTTAGACTTGGGTAAGGCTTACAGGCTTGTTAGGCTTAGGCTCAGGAGGCTTAGGACCTGTAGCAACCGGGGACACTTTAATTTCTCGACCCCTTCAAAATACGGCAGCCGATTTTTCATGTCAGATTACGGTAGGTAGGCAATTTTACAGCACTTCACAGTTCCTTTAAAACGCACCAAATCCGGCCGGCTCTCCGCATGCACCGGGAGCACGAATCTCCAACGGAACTTGGAGCGGCACGTAGCGAGTACAGGCATTAGTGAGAGGGAGAATAACGTAAGGAGTCGCATAGTGTAGGCTTAGCTTGGGCTTTGGCTTGAGCTTAGGCTTGGCTTAGGCTTAGGCTTAGGCTTCGACTGGGCTTGGGCTGAGGCTCAAGTGAAATCGGAGAAATCCTCCCCGGGTTATTAAGCCCGGAGCCTCGGCACGCCCACCCATCATCTTTAGAGTGCACATGAGGAAGAACCATTTGCCGGGCAAAGAAAGGAACGGTTTCTGGATCTCCTCTAATGGGGAGCTTTAGCTGCCAGACCCCGCTTTTTATTAGGCCTGTCCAATTTGGGGAGCCGCGGGGTACGCTTTTGAAGCTCTAGCCGTTTGTTACCTAGGGTTTTGGCTTCAGCGGTGATTGTGCAGAGAACGAGAGAGAGAGAGAGTGAGAGAGGCAGAGCCAGATAAACAGACATACAGAGAAACGAAGGGTGAAAAATGACCCCAACCCTCAGCGAATCGGATTTTTAGGCGGAATGCGAAGGTGAGAATCATCGTTTTGTCAGGCGAAACCTGATCCGGATTAAATGGCGAGGAGCATGGCGAGGCCCGTAGGTCCCTTCCTCCCTCCCTCTCTCTCGCGCTCTCTCTCTCTCGCTCCCTCTCACTCTCTCGCGCTCTCTCTCTCGCTCGCTCTCTCTCTCCTCGCTGTATCTTTCTTTCTCTTTCTCTCTCCCGCTCGCTCTCTCTTCGCTGTATATCTCTTTCTCTAACTCTCTCTCTGTGTCTCTCTCTCTCTCGCTCGCTCTCTCTCTGTCTCTCTCTCTCTCTCTCTCTCTCTCTCTCTCTCTCTCTCTCTCTCTCTCTCTCTCTCTCTCTCTCTCTCTCTGTAACTATCGCCCCTGCTTTTATTCTCACAATCACTATTTCTTTGTTTTATTTTTTCAGTTTTGTTATGACGACCTAGAACTTTTAATCCGGCAAAAAGTTGCAACCAATTTGTTGCAAATTCCAAGGCAATCCATCTTCCATCCCCTTCATCCACAAATTCCCGGGCCACCTCGATGGAACGCCCGTCCGTCGAATGCTCTAGCGTAAATGGCGCTCCCCTCGTTTTTTGTTGGCTGCCGACATTCCGCTTCTCCGTTGGCCCAATCTTCCCTCGGTTGATTGCCCATCGAAGGGGGGTACTTCCAGGGGTTTTCCTGGTTCTGCCAATTCATTTCCTGGAAACTCTGCCTAAAATTTCGATCGAGGATCTTCTAGTTTGTCGTTTTTCAAAAGTTCGAAAAATCCGGGGATAAATTTTGGGTTCTTTCGAATTGAAGTGAGAGAGAGAGAGATTGAGAGAGAGAGAGAGAGGGAGAGAGAGAACGAGAGAGTTGCAGATTTTTTTGTATAAGTCGATAAATGCCCAGTATAATTACAACGGATTTCAAAACGGTAAAAATTTTTAAGTATAATTATGGTTAAAAACTCCAACAAAATTAAAAATTAATTCTAAGCAACTTTAAGTTTATTAATAACAATAAATTTAAATATTTAAGGAAAAATTTAATTAACATGAAATCGGAATTTTGATAACACTGCAGCAATTATGGTGGAAAATCGTTATTTCAAAATTTATATTTTTAATCAACTAAAGATTGTGTAAATTTTTTAGGGTTGGGACTTAAAAATAGACTGAACATACTTTATTAGATTATATTAAAATAACGTTAAAAAAAGTTGGGTTAAAAAAAAGCCCGATATATCCATAATTTTTAATTTTTCAATTAAACTTTTTTTCAATTTATGAACCGGTCTCAATTTAAATTTCTCCAAAAATTCCGATATTCCAAGGGGAACCCACGCAGACGCGTGATGCCCTTAAAAAATTTTCTGTCCGTCAAAAAAAGGGACTCTTGAGCCGGGCGACGGCCGCCGGAAACGGGAAGTGTGCTTGAAACGAGGCAGAATATTTCACGACGAGACGCCCAAAACGCACCTAGGGCGACAACCCGCCAGTCACCCCCAAATTGCACATCTCCGTCCCCACCCACAAGAAAAAGCTCTGCCGATGAGGGACCCCCAAAAGCCTCAAAATTGCTTTTCACCCCGCCTTAGGCGAGGTTGGGGACGTTATTATTGAGCCTGAAATAGATTTTTTGGGTTGCGTCAGGATTTAGGGGGTTTTGCGCCGGCCCAGGTTAAACTGGATAAGCCGGAAAAGTTGGCTTTGTTTTTCTACCACTGGTTACCCTAAAATGCTTGTTATTCAGTTTTATAGGAAGGGCACATTTTTTTTGATCTTGTCGCTTTCTCTCAGACTCGCTCGCTCTCTCTCTCTCATGTCTCTCTCGTACCTTCTTTCCTACCCTCTCTATCTGTTTTTCTGTCTCTCACGTTCCCTATCTCCCGCTCACACTCTTTCTCATGCTCGGTCTCGGTCTTTCTCTCACTTTCGCATTCTCTCATTCTCTCACTCTCTCTCTGTCTGCCTCTCTCAGTAGCTCTTGGGCTCTTTCTCTACATCTCTTGTTCTCTCCCTTTCTCTCTCACTCTCACTCTCTACCCTCTCTCTCTCTCTCTCTCTCTCTCTCTCTCTCTCTCTCTCTCTCTCTCTCTCTGCTTCCCAATATTCGTACGCTATGAAATCCTCCTGTCCTAAATTTTGATTCGGAAAAGGTCCAAGTTTTTTCTGCTTCCCCCTTGCCTTCAGAATCCCTTTAAAAACCCGGCCTTCTGGGTGGGCTCATTAAGTTGAGGAATCATAAATTACGAAGGGGTAGTGGGAATCGTGGCACAAAGGGGCTTCGCCTTCCATATTCCAGAGTCCTGAGGGTCGTCCGGGGGATTATTGCGGAATAAGGCAAGTGAGAGCGAGAGAGACAGAGAGCGTGAGTGAGAGTGAAGGAGAGTGACGGCAAGAAAGGGCCATCCATTCAGGTTTATACCCAATTCTGGGAACCTCCACCCCTCCTAGTGGCCCCTGAATTCAGCCAGCCGTCTTTGTTTTTGAAGGCGGCATTTTCCACGTAGCCGTCCATATTTCGTAGTGAATTACGAAAAATATTGCGTAAAATGCACTTCCGGAAAAATTATGTTTTTCGTTACTTAACGTTTTTTTGATGGTCATTTTTGGTGGAAAATGGATATTTTTTAATAAAATTTGGCCGAAATTTTGCGCTTCAAAAATTGTTTAGAAATCTTACCCTTAATTATCTTCGAAAAATCGGTACCTATTCAAAAACGCTGCCCCCCGATAATGCACAAGCACCAAAGCAGCCGTTCCTCCCATCTATCCAGCCGACCCGGCCGGGCAGTAATTGCCCAAATTTCCGGGCCCCCTCCGCCAACCCCCAAATGATCCAAACTTTATTTTCCGGCTTATTCCGTTCCTCCCGCCGACCTCTGCTGCGCAAAAAATTCCACTACGCTGCGCCACCCTGCGCAAACATAAAGTGTAACGCGATTTTGGGTGGGCTGCCACCAATGGCTCCCAGATTTTATCGGTGTTTCAGGGGGTGTAGAGTCTGGAATTCGACTTTATAAAATTCTTACACTTCTTCTCTTCTTTCCTTTTTGCGAAATACGCTAATTAATGCTTTTCGTACGGCTTGGTTGAATCTTGGAAATGCGCGCTTTTTGGGATCAGCACAATGAAAAATTGAAGAGATCTGCGTAAAATTAGCGTAGCAAAATTGTCTCTGTGTCTCCTGGGGTCTATGTCACTCTCTCTCTCTCTCTCTCTCTCTCTCTCTCTCTCTGTGTCTCTCACTTTCTCTCGCTCTCTCTGTCTCTCTCCTCTCTATCACTCTCTCTCTCTCTCTCTCTCTCTCTCTCTCTCTCTCTGTCTCGTGTGGACATTTTATCCCATCTCCACCGAGTGGCATTAATGATATGTCCCAGATCGAACCGGCGCACTAATGGGAGTTCAGAGGACGACATGACTCTGTGGTCTCAAGCTGAGTCACCGTTCCCTACTATCATCTCAAGTTTCCCAGCTGACCGTAACACAATGCCCCCTTCCAAGCGGGACCCTTCCAAACTGAGAACAACCCTTGAGGCGAGAGAGAGAGAGAGAGAGAGAGAGAGAGAGATAGCGAAAAACTGCTGAGTGTTAGTGAAGGGCCAAACCCTCAAGTGTTCTTCACCCATCCCTTTATCTCTTTCTTTTCCTTTCTTTCTTTCTCTTTTTGATGGAAACCCGAGCCCTCCCCCGCCCTGATATCATTTCAGGGCCCAGTCTCTTTTTTGGTTCCTACGGCCGGGTGGGTTTTGGATTGGGTCCTCCACCTCATCCTATCCATTTCCTCCTTCGTTTTTTCGTCTGGCTGGAATTCTTGGGATTCTGAGAAATTCGCGGAGGTATCGGATTTAAAGAGTTTTCTAAATAATTTATTGGTCGCAATTTTGGGGTGCTCGAAGCGTCGAGCGTCATTTGGGAGCGTTTCGGAAATGTCTGACTTTCGGATCTTTCTGGGGCTTTAAAGGCTTTGGAAAGCCAACTAACAAGGAGTGCTTTTTTTGAGTCATCGGCAAAACCTTACGAGACCTAGCTCATTCGATAGAGAATTCGATTCTAAACAAAACCCCGTTGTTCTTTTTTGCAGAATGGCTAACCCTGATTTTATAAAATTAAAATACTAGTGACCGTTTCTTACCATGAGTGCCTTTCGAGCCAAAAGAGAGGCTTTTGGGTGCAGTTTTAAAATTTTATAAAATCAGGGATAGCCATTCTGCAAAAAAGAACAACGGGGTTTTGTTCAGAATCGAATTCTATTGAATGAGCTACATCTCGTAAAGTTTTGCCGATGACTCAAAAAAAAGCACTCCTTGTAAGAATATGGAAAGCTTCCAAAAATTCGAATTTCCATAAAAATTTACCAAAAATTTTTTTGCGATTTTCTTCTGCCGTCTCAGCCCCTTTAAATTTGATATAATTACATTTATTATATTTTTAAACCCTCCTTTACGATGAATTACAACCCGTTTAAGGCCTAAAATTTAGAAATGTTTGATTTTAAAACGATACTGATTACAAAAATTAGTAGATTTTAATATTCTAATTCTGAAGAAAAAGAACGTGTTTTTCTGACTCTAAAAATTTTCTAAAAAATTTAAGCCAAGCCGTCCCAGCCCCTTTAATTTCAAGCTTCTCTGTGCGAGAAATCCAAGATATGGCGCGCCAAGCGGCTGGAGTGTTTTTGAGAATATAATATTTCTCCTCCAAAAAAGGGCCCCGCCCCGTGCCAACTATGGCATATCGATTTCCATTGCTACCCTACGAACACAACACCTCGTTCGAAAAGTTGTAAAGCCGACACAAACGGGGCCGATCATTTTTCGCTCTCTCGTGCGCTAGTTTTTACTCGTCATGACTCAACGGGGTGACCTTTCTGTCTGGGTATATAATATCGCGATTTGAAAGCCTGGAAATTATCAGTTTTTACTTTTCGAGTCTATTTTTGCCTAACACGCGGCTAATCTAGACAGCGAAAGTGTCATAGAGCGGGAACAGAGAGAGAGAGAGAGAGAGAGAGAGAGAGAGAGAGAGAGGGAGAGAGAGTCGAGATAGAGAGAGTGAGAGAGAGTGAGATAGCGAGAGCGAGAGAATGGGAAGAGAGAATTTGAGCGCGAGAGTGAGATTGAGCGAGAGATCGAGAACGGGCGAAAGATGGGCAGCGTGAAGATAATAGTGAGGTTCACAACGCGGCAAAAAACGTTTTTATATCCTCTTTTCTCCCTTAAAAATTTGTCGTGCAACTTTTTTCTCCGCTATAACCAGTAGCACATGTGGCGCGAAACGGGCGGAATACTCGGGCTAAACACCCTATAAAACGCTCGTGCTCCAGCACAAAACGCTCTGGCTGGGATCTAGGTATTTTTTGGAAAATAGTCTGGTATCATTTTCATGTATCACGGTGATCATTTTGATTTGGGTATTGTAGCGATATCTGCCTCACTCTCCCTCTCTCACTCTCACTCAAGCATTCACTCTCGCTCACTCTCACTGTCACTTCCCCCCTCTCTCTCTTTCACTGTCTCTCTCGCTCTCTCTCTCTCCGTCTCTCTATCTCTCGCTCTCTCTCGACACCTTTCCTTCAGATGCCTTACTCCTCAATGTTCACCCACAGCGTCCCGGTCAACGAATCGGCGGTCGAGGGGTTCGACCGTCTCGTCCAATACCACATTGTCAACTCGTCACTTGGAGCCGTTTGTATGACTATCAATTTTGCACTGCTTGGCGTATTTCTTGGATATCCGCCATTTAGACGGAAATATCAGGTATGGTAGGGTTCAATTTCTCTGAGAGACGGAGTCAAGTTGGCTTCAACGTCCAAATTTTTTTTCAGTTATTGATACTCCTTGCCGTGGGTGACACGATAAACGGGCTTGCCATCATCCTCACCGGCCTGAATCGTGTATATTTGTACGCGACAGCCCTCGAAACGTATACACTGCCCGTGCGAACACCTTGGGAATGTGCGGTTGAGACGTGGTTGATCATGAAGCTGATAGGTAGGTGTTTTTGGCAGGAAAAGCTGGTGTCGCTGGTCAGTGAAAATATGAGCAAGAGCGAGAGAGAAAGAGCATGAGCTGGATATATATTCTGAAAGAGGAGGACTAGCGCGAGCGAGAGAGAGCGAGAGAGCGAGAGAGTGCGAGAGAGAGTGCGAGAGAGAGAGAGCGAGAGAGAGAGAGAGAGCGAGAGAGAGCGAGAGAGAAGGAGCGCAGAGAGCGGATGAGAGCCAGAGAGAGAGAGGGTGAGAGAGTGAGCAAGGGTGATAGTAAACGATCCAAGCTTTAAAGAGCCGATGAAGCCAAAATCTACAGGCTAAAATCTCTGTTTTTCAACTTTAAAGGGGCCGTGACAGCTAGCAGAGACGATTTCAGGGGACCTCCTCCTCCCGATCACCACCCTGTGCATGGGTGTCGAACGGCTGCTGGCTATTTTGTGCCCCATTTTCTACCATCAACACCTGGACGGCCGGCCTCTCAAGTAGGTTTTCCACATCTCCCGTTTTCACTTTTGCATTTGGGAATCGTGGCGGCATTTAGGGTACTGTATTTTGGCCGCAAAGTCAAAAATCACGAAAAATACAAAAACAAAAAAACTGTTCAAATGGAAATAGGTGAAAAAAGAAAATACGATTATGTAGGTTTAAAACTCAACGAATTCAAAATTCAATTTTGAAGAACAAATACTGCAGAAAATACAGTACCCAAATGCTACCCATTGACCCGGGTACCGTAGTTGGAAGTAGAAAAACTAACCCTGAAAACTAACAATATCACTCCGTCACCCATTCCCTTTAGCCCCCACGGAGCGCTCCCGTTTCCACCCAGGTTCTGTGGCCGTGGCTATCAGTGGCATATTTTTGGTTTGGTGTGGCGCACGCTGAATTTTTGGTTAATTCACCGGCTTCTAAGATTTCGAACTGTCCCCCATTTACCCCTAAATTACTGTCAATTTCTTGTGAATTTTTTGGTTATGCATTAACGTGAAAAATCGTTGGTGAGGGGCCTTGAAATTTATTCCATCTATCGGTCTCTCTCTCTCTCTCTCTTTCTCTCTTTCTCTCTCACTATTTCTCTCGCTCTCTTTCTCTCTCACTCACTCTCTCTCTTTATCTCTCTCTATTTCTCTCTCTCTTTCTCTCTCACTCTCTCTGTGCCTCTCTCTCTCTTTCGCTCACATTCTTGCTGTCTCTCTCTCTCTCTCTCTCTCTCTCTCTCTCTATTTCTCTCTTTGTCTCCCTAGCTAATTAAGGCCCCTCACCAAAGTTAAAATCTATAACAAATCCTGAAAACCCTAAAATTTAATCTTAGAATTATCGTATCCTGCGGAACATGTCTGACTTTTGTGACGATATCGATGGGAGCTGCTTTTCTCATTGCTGCCTATAAGGTAAGTGAGAGAGATCAAAATATTCGCTTTCTCCAGGAGCACGAGCACGACTCCGCGATGTACTACTGCGGGCGTAAAGCCGCATTCGGCGACGAGTTCGGCGCGTTCATCTACACGCACAACATCGTGTGCAACGTGCTGGCGGCCATTTTCAGTTTGGCTGCTTATGTGAAAGCGAGGCGGATGGTGAAGACACAGTCAGTTTTGCAAAAAAATTTTTGGTGTGAAGGAGAGCTAGAGAAAGAGGGAGAGAGAGATAGAGGCAGCGAGAGACAGAAAGAGATAGAGAGAGAGACAGAGAGAGACAGAGTGAGACAGACCACGGTTTTCCAGAACCCGAATGCAACGCCAGCTTGGCCTCATCAAAAATTACTTCATCATCTCGATCGTCTCGACAGCGTTGGTCTCACTCCCGAATGCCATCCATCTGTTCCAAGTCTACGTCAAGGAGGTACGCTTTTAATTGGGGCTCGGCAGTCATTGTTAATGCGTTGTGGGCGCGTTGAGGAGCCTTTTTATTTTTTTTATTTTTCGAGACGGCGGACACGTTCAGGCGGCGCAAGGCCTGGCCTAAACGTCTATTTTTTCAGTTGTCAAACTCGATCTCGAAGCCGGCCTACTGGGCCCAAACGGTCAATTCTGGGATTCATTTCTTCGTGTATTTGGCGCTGAATTCCGGTTTGTTCATTCAAGAGAATGCGAGAGAGAGAGAGAGAGAGAGAGAGAGAGAGAGAGAGAGAGAGAGAGATGAAGAGAGGAAGAGAGAGCGAAAGAGAGAGCGACAGCGAGGGCGAAAGAGACAGCGAGAGAGAGAGAACCAGAGGAAGAGATAGCGAAAGAGAGAGGGTGATAGCATGTGCGAGAGAGATACCGAGAGAGGGAGAGAGGGAGAGAAAAACAGAGACAGAGCGAAAGAGAGCGAGCGTCGCTACGACTTGTCCCTTTAATTCGTGAATATTTTAGAATTTCGTACCCGCGTCCGCGAAATCTTCTACCCACCCAATAAAACACCTGAAACGGGCGAGAAGCATCGATTGATCAGTAAGAAAAATACAACGCTTTATTTCAAATTTTGCAACTTTAAAACGATCTGTTTTAAATGTTTATTGAGTGAGCTATTCAAAATCATCGTAATTCAACCAAAATTCAAAGTATTTTTCTTTAGAAGCCTCTCCTACCGGCGCTGAACATCGCAATGGCAGTCTGCCAAAGGATGGTGGCCCTAGCGAGCTGTGAATTTTGCATTTTTTTCTAATATGAACTGATTATGTATTTTTGTCATACGGGTGTTTTGATGCGTGTTTGAAGGGGTTGGGAAGGCAAATTTCTGAATTTCCGATGAAGATTTGGTAAATTGCCAGTTTTGGTTGTGCCTACTCGCCCCCTTTAGTGTTCAAATGTCCACTGGTGGTTATGGTGCTGCAATAATGAAAAATAATAAATTTATTAATGTTACAGGACCTGTACATAGAAATCACATTTTACATCTACAACCCTAAAAGTAAAAACAATAAAAGGCTTAAAATTCGAAGCCCGGAAACCGAGCGTTACAAAAGACGATTTTGTCACTTTTTCAGTGTTTTTTTTCGTGAATACCACTATGTCTGGTAAGCAAAAATGCCGACCGTCAAAATACCGACAACCCAAAATCCGTTAGCGACATCTAACAAACTGTTGGGTTATAATCCCAACTGGCGAAAATTCCGACAGGCTAATGAGTGAGTGACAACCGAAATACCGACAACGAAAATCTCGAGAATCAAAATCCCTATGGCAAAATTCCGACAAAAAATCTGGACAAACAAAATCCCGACACCAAAAATCCGGACGTATTCTTGTCCCTTCCTTTTAAAGAGCTATTCTGCGCGTGAGATTACGGTTGTCGGGATTCTGGCGTTTGCCCTTGTTGCTGTTGCTAAAATAGCCAATACCAAAATATCGTTTTGAGCACCGCCCAAAAATCGACCCGAAAGTAGTGCACCAGCGGGACACAAATTAGGTACGTTTGGCTGGGCGCCAAGTAGCCGCTGGTAAATAGGTGCGGAATGGAACCGCACACTATAACGCGAAGGATACGGGATGATACTGTGTTACTTATTAGTACTATAGTATCGTTTCGTACTTTACCTCTCCCCCATTGGCCCCCTATCCTTAGTCATTGAAAATAAAAAAATATGTCAAGTCAGTTGGCCTCTTGAATGGAGAGAGAGAGAAAGAGAGAGAGAGAAAGAGGGAGAGAGCGAGAGAGAGCGAGAGAAAGGAACAATTGGCGTCTGTTCCTCAAAACCCCTAGCCGTCATTTATCACCCCTCTTATTTGAGGTCCCACTTGACGGGCTTGATCGAGGGCAATCTCAGGCCATAGCCTATTTTTCTATTTATTCACAGCTTCTGGCCGTAAAATGTTATTTTTTCTTTGTTTTCCCGTTTTTTAAAAACTAGTTAAACGAGCTTTTATAGGCTTGAAAATAATTTGGAATTTTCCAGCGTTTTTCTGGGTTTTTACTAAAGTCTTTTAAGCTTTCTGTGTTTTTTACTTAAATTTGGATTCGAAATTCGAGCCCATAAAATTCGGGTGCGGCCTTCTTTTTCGCTCTATTTCCATGGCCTAATCGCTTCGAGCAAATTTCGTGGCTCCATTTCCATATTGGAAGAGCCCGGGGGGGCAACGCTGGGCCATCAGAAATTGGGCTTTCGGATGTGCCGCCAAATTGAAAAGGTCGTTCTCAAATGTGTTCCAATTTTCATCATTTAAAACAAGTTTTTTTTGCTTTAGAAAACTAGTTTTTAAAATGCATGATTACGGTTACCGGTCAATTGATTACGGAGTGGGGAATTCTGGGGTCCCATGGTCATGGACTAGCTCCGGGTCCAATCCGCAAAACAAGTGCTCCGGGCGGGGGTCGAACCCGCATCCTACGGCTTTCGAGTCCGATGCTCTCCCTATTGAGCTACCGATGCACGCGGAATGCCTCTCTCGGGGCAGCTATCCATGCCAGCCCCTCACATCCAACAACGGGTTCTGCCTATCTCTCTTGCTCCCACTCTCACTCGTTCACTTTCGCTCTCGCTCTCACTCTCTCTCTCTCCCGCTCGGACTCTTTCTCACTCTCATTGACTCACATTAACTCTCGCTCTCTCTCTCTCCGTGATTAGCTCACTCGCTCTCCTACACCTTCCGACTCTTTATCGTGCTCCTACACTCTCTCATCTCTCGTTTTCATCCTTTATTCGCCCTCTCTCGCTCTCTCTCTCGCTCTCTCTCTCGCTCTCTCTCTCTCTTTCGCTCGCTCTCTCTCTTTCTCTCGCTCTCTCTTTCTCGCTCTCTCTCTCTTTCTCTCTCTCTCTCTCTCTCTCTCTCTCTCTCTCTCTCTCTCTTTTCAACCTGTCACCATCCCTTTAGAGCTTCAGGCGCTGCCTCTTCCGATGAGATGCTTCAGCCAAGAATACGCAACTGGAATTCTGATTTTCTTCCTAGCTTTTCTGCCCTCAATCTTCACGAAAAATCATTCAAAAACCAAGATTCGAGAAGGGACACCTGAAGGTTAGCTGACAAGGAGATGGTCTCAGCTCGACACCGAATTTCGATTTGAAAATTTGCACACTGGTAAAGCTCGACGAGACGAATCGATTGGTGTAACTTTCAGCTGCCCATACGATAAAATAGCCGAGTTATAAGCATTTTAAGTTTTTGCATACATTTTGCAGTTTTTCCGCCCTACCTTCATAAGCCCTCCCCCTTCCCCCATCACCGTGACCTGGTGGCCTAGTGGCGTAGTCGGTGGCGTATGGGGAAGCTATTGAAGGTTCGAACCCGCTCACGATTTTTAATTTTTGCTTTTTGGCACAAATGCTGCCATTGGCGTTCTGAAGGCCTAGAATCCTTTCGCATTCCTTATTTTAACTCTTTCAAGGCGCAGTGACCATAAAACAACTTTTTTTCAGAAATTGGATTTTTGACCCCAATGGGCATTGACTGTCCCAGCAATAAAATTAAAAATTAAAAATAGGACAAAAAGTTAAGAATAAATATAATTTACGGTGCATGCGTTGTGTGTCAGCAAGCATTTTTCATTGACGCAATTTTTTTTTGAAAATGTTGTTCATATGCTGTTCATAGGTACAATGTTAAGTTCGGAAATTTTTGATGATGAGGTAATGTGGTCACTGCGCCTTGAAAGAGTTAAAATAAGGAATGCGAAAGGATTCTAGGCCTTCAGAACGCCAATGGCAGCATTTGTGCCAAAAAGCAAAAATTAAAAATCGTGAGCGGGTTCGAACCTTCAATAGCTTCCCCATACGCCACCGACTACGCCACTAGGCCACCAGGTCACGGTGATGGGGGAAGGGGGAGGGCTTATGAAGGTAGGGCGGAACAACTGCAAAATGTATGCAAAAACTTAAAATGCTTATAACTCGGCTATTTTATCGTATGGGCAGCTGAAAGTTACACCAATCGATTCGTCTCGTCGAGCTTTACCAGTGTGCAAATTTTCAAATCGAAATTCGGTGTCGAGCTGAGACCATCTCCTTGTGAGCTCCAACTTCGAAAACTGATCCTTAGAAATCGAAGGTCTACTCTTCGGGTTCTACGATGACAACAATCGACTATATCATCATCTACTACATCATTATCATCCCTCATTATCTCCGATTTATCTGGGAGGCCGGTTTTAAAGGGATGGTGACCGCTAGATACCCGACTCTAGAAATACGCATTAATGGTGCCTTTTCCAGATCACAACCATCCCACCTTCCGGATTCCCCCATTCCGAATATATATCAATTTGATCAACACAAAATTAATGGATATCGTGGGTTTAAGTTAAAACGCTCAAAAATATTTGAATTTTAGAGTGAGGCATCCGAGTTGCTGTCGTTGATCATCGAGCTGGAAGTGGTCAGTGATGGAAGAGAGGGAGAGAGAGGGGGAGAGAGAGAAAGAGCTGGAAGGAGAAAGGAAGACAGAGCGAGAGATAGAGACGGAGAGAGAGACCCAAAGAGGGAGGAGAGAGAGATGAGAGATGAGAGAGGAATATTGAGAGAAATGGTGAGAGACAGGTATACCCAGAGCGAGAGGGACAGAGATGGACAGAGAGCGAGCTAAAGAGCGGGAAAGAGACAGAGAGCGAGAGAGAGAGAGAGAGAGAGAGAGAGAGAGAGAGAGAGAGAGAGAACAGGAGCAGTAATTTATCTTAGAGATGGCACGACCTGCGCCTCCGCTGGAACCCCGCCAATTTCTCGGGCATCGAAAATATCGTTTTGCCCGAGCACCGAATCTGGACCCCCGATTTTGTATACTACGATCAGGCGTGCGTATTAATTTTAACTTTTTATGCGATTTTTACAGAGCCCAGGCTATCAATCTGATCCCCGAGGATTCGCGCTATGTGCGGGTAGGTATTTCGATTTTTTAATGAATTTTTAATGACGTCATCGATTTCTGAAGACATTCAGCGAGTCTAAAAGCTGTTTTTAATTTTTAGTTTTTATTTTTAAGGTAGATTCCCACGGTGAGGCGAGTCTGCCAATGATGCATCTGGTGCGGACGAGCTGTAATTTGAATGTGGGTGTTTTACGAAGACTTCTACCACTCTCTCTTTCTCTCTCTCTTCCTCCCCCGCGCTCTCGCGCTCTCTCTCTCTCTCTCTCTCTCTCTCTCTCTCTCTCTCTCTCTCTCTCTCTCTCTCTCTAGCCAACCTACTCTCATTTCCAGATGTCCGAATTCCCGTTCGACATCCAGTACTGTGCCGTCGCCCTCGGCACGTACATCTACGCGGCCAAGGAGATCTCCTACCAGATCAACATCCCCCAGTTCAACGAGCACAAGCAGTCCGATGTACCGTATTCCATTACGCTCTTTTGCGCCGATTCAATCCTGAATATCCACTTTTAAAGTCTCTAGTTTTGAGAAAATAGACAAAATTCTAGCGCCCAATGAACCGTGCGGATACTGTAGGTTAGCCGTCGTACCGTAATTTTTAGGGCACCGTTGGTTTCGAATTTTTTGAATTTTTTAGTGAAATTAAGAATTGATTAAGAGCGTCTTAAAAGGTTTAAGCTAGGCTTTATACGTTTTGCAGACGTACGGCTGGCACGGGAATAGTGAATGGGATGTGGACAAGCCGAAAGCAGAGAGGATGAAAGCGAATAATACTATCTTCAAATATGAATATGTTAGTTTATTAGAAGAGAGAGAGAGAGACCGAGAGAGACAGAGTGATGGTGAGATAGAGGAAGACATAGACAAGCAGCGAGAGAGAGAGAGAGAGAGAGAGGGAGACATAGAGAGACAGATAGCGAGAGAGATGCAGTCAAAAATCCTAACTTTTTGCAGGTAAATATCGAATTCACGTTCTACCGCCACTCCTCCTTCTTCATGTTCATCATCATCTGGCCAGTCTTCCTGCTCAACATCCTCTGCACGTTCGGCATGTTCGTTGACAAGACGGGCGACTGTTTGAACAAGGTCAGTTTTCTCTCTATTTCACTCTCTCTCTCTCTCTCTCGCTCTCTGTCAAGCTCCCTTTAAACACAAGATAATCTTCGCCAGATGATCCTCGGCCTCACCACCCTGATGGCGATGGCCGTCGAGCTCGAGATCGTCGCCGAGGAGATGCCCAAAACGCAGCATATGCCACTGTTGGGTAGGCTAAAAAACCTATACTTGTTGATTTGTAAGGTTGTAAGGTATCTTAGATCCTTAAATATGGCCAAATACTAATGAAAACCTTGTTTTTCATTAATTAAATCTACCAAAAATTCTTAAAATATAATAATTAATATTTTAATTTAATTCTTCCAGCTCGATTCGTCATCAATTCCATCTACATCATCGCTACCGCGTCGGTTACTGTACTTTTTCTTCCTACGATTAGGAGGGCCAGGTGGGAACGTTTTGTAGAACTTTAAATTTTTTGAAGAAGTTAGATTCTCGTTCGTAATTTACTAACTAACTCGTAATTACGCCTAAATTCTCCAAAAATTGCAAATTCAAGGTTTCTAAGATTTAAAGTACGCTATTGCTGGTAGGAGGCTACGTTGCACTACGCTAGGTCAGCGCGATGCGTTACGTGGTGTTAGTACGCTGGGTTACGCGGCGTTGGTACGTTACGTGACGCGTCGCTAGTACGCTAGGGTACGCCATGCCAATACGACTGTTACGCGAAATTAGTATGATACGTTACGCGATGCGATGCTCGCACGCTACGTTGCGCGACGTCGATACATCGAAAGGTTCGTACGTTAAGTGGCGCTAGTGCCTTCCGTATCCTGTGCTAGTACGCCACGGTACGCTATGCCAGTACGATACTTAACGCGATGCTAGTACGTTACGATACGCCAGTACGTGGGGCTACGGCCGTAAACTCTACTATTGTGCGTTAATGTGGCGATACACTACCTAACAGTTTTATTCTACGATACCGTAGCCTAATATACGCAAAACGTTGGTCCCCAAGTTACACCAATGCTTTCTATGTCAACCAAAGTTCAGACTCATCGTCTATGTCATTCTCATTCCTCACACCTTCCCCGAATCACCATAATTTTAAGACTGTTTTCGCGTTGACCTGGTCCTTGAGCCACTCAACCTCCAAAAACATCTCAGTACCTACCCTTACAATTTTTTATCTTGTTTTTAAATCTGTTTGTTTCAGAAAATCCGTGCCACATCTGACGACACGGCGGCTGATCCAGCCAAATCTGTTGCTGCTCATCATTTTCGAGACGCTGAATGCCGTGAACTTCTTTTATTTGATGTCGTTTAAGAAAAAACATGAATGGAAGGGATAAAGATATTATCGGGCAAACTCGCGATTAAAGAGAGTCGCATTTAAACAGAACAATATACGCGCAATTGACAGAAGCTGCATGCAAACGCATACACACGTACAGACAGGCACCATTTTTACATATGGTTAGATGGTTCGAGACCCGATTTTCCTTCACAAGGGAGTGGCAGAATAAGAGAGCATGAGTCTCCGGGAGCGCGTTGCTCTGTGGAGATCACCGGTGAAAAAGAAGGACACGAAAGCGTATCGGTTTCCCTCAAACCGAATCGGCACCACGAGCCAGAATTTCCAAAATACGTGAGTTACGAATACTATCGCACAGATTAGTTCAGGGCATATTTCGGAAAGCGCCCTGTAAAAGCCAATTTAACAACTAGCGATTAAAAATTGATACATAGTTTTGCCTGCATTTTTAACAACCGATTTGTCTTCCATACGCGGTTTAGATGGAACTTGATAAAAACATGTTTTAAATAGGCCTGAAAAGCTCACATCAGCCGGCACAGAAGTTTAGGCGAAGTGGGCGATCACACTGTAACCATATAGACGACTTATTTACATGAAATCTAGGTAAACCTGGCTCGTAATGGACATTCTTCTCGTTCTCAGAAACCGAGTCACCCGCCAACCTAATTTTAGTACCTGATATGTCCAGCGCGTCCAAAAAAATCGGCCCCCCTCCAGCGGGCCGCAGTCATGTCCAATTGTGACGATTTAGGTATCTATCGAAAGCTCTCGAAAAGGCGAGAAAACAAGCACTTTTCGTTTTTCAATATGGGTATTTTGATTCACTAAATTTAGGACCAAAATCCATGAAAACTGCAGATTTTATGCAAAAGCAGCATGTTAATTGCTTGCTAAAGCAAACAGGACGATGCTGATTTTAGGCTTTTTTAAGTAACCGTTGAATATCAAGAACCGGCTAAAAAATGTAAACCGAAAAGCCCTTCTTTCCTCGCCTTTACGAGAGCTTTCGAATGGTGTAAAAATCATCCCGATCCGACCTTTCTCGGGACCGCTAGAGGGGGTCGATTTTTTGGGACACCCCGAAGTACCGGATACCGGCATAGGTAAACTTGTATTGAAGCTTTTCTACTCATAAAGAGAAGATTCAAACCTTTTCCCCCCATTCTTTTCATCATGATACTCTAAAACCAGAATTGATAATTCAAAACAATTGTTTGATACTACAAAACTCCGCTGAAATGGCGCCTTAATGTCTAACGTATCTACCAGATGTACTTGTTTGCTTAAATTATAGTAAACTAAACTACTAAAAGACTTAATGAATACCAGTCAAGTATAAGGCATTTGTTAAAAACGCTCGAAAGCTCGAACGTTCAAGTTCTACAAAACGCTCAACGCACGAACTGGACATGTTGCGTTTAAAGTTATAGAAAATTCCACAAGCTTCTATAACTCGAAAAACGCGCATACCTCCCAAAAAACTTCTTAACATTTAAAAATGTAAGCGAAAATAGATAGAAGCCTTTAAGGTCGTAGCTTTTCCAAAACGTAAAAAAACATAATTCAGACCGTGTAAATTTCTCTAAAGCCCAATTTTTGTTAATCTGCTGCCGCTCGTTTCTCTAACTATTTAGTAAGCCAAATCTCAGATCACCAAGGCCAGGAGCGTGGGCGGATGTCGCCGCCTATTGACCGACCCGGCGACCGTACCCCGCTCCACAGGACTTCTGATCGTACATAGGTTTGTCGCGGAGCAGCGCTTTCAGCTCTCTCGAATTTTCAGCTCGCGCATTTTCTTGGCCTATTTAGCTCTTTTTACAATTTTCTAATAATGTACTTATGTTTATTGTAAAACTAGTTGTTTTTAGAATTTTTGGGGTTTGATCCGGCGCAAAGCGTTTTGCAGTGGGAAATGGGCTTTCAATTATCACTAACCTTTTTTGCGCTAGTTTATAACTATTCTTCTTTCTGCAAAAACTTTGATCATTTCGTATTTGATTTAAATTTAACTTTGATATTTAAGATTTAAAAGTACAACTCGGGATTTCGGCCAAAAATGTCGATTTTTGAGCAACGCTATCTTTTTTATAATTTCCAGGATGGTCTGGAAATAAAGCCAAATTGTAGTAAAATTTCTTTATAAAACAACATTATCAAAACTTTCGATTTGCGGCAAAAAAATAGTTTAATCGCAAATCCGTAAACTCTATTCTTTTTTTGTAGGCAGCCACTTCAAGCCGATGCATCCGTGGATGGACCCTACGAGGAGATTCGTCAAGTTAACCAAACTCAAGGATTGGCTTTACACCCAGGGGTGGGCTTTGGTGTTTTTCCCTTTAATTTGCTTTTAGGGTCGTCCGCAAGTTTGCCTACGTCTACGATGAGGGGATCAACAGCCACAAGTGCGAATACGACCCCACCCAGGTATGGAAATCTTTATCAAAACAAGTTTTTTGTGGTAATCTAGTGCGCATTTTTCTAATTTGGCGTTTTTAGAAGGCAAAAAGACACCTGACTTAGTTAGCGCAGTTGTGCTACAATTGACCTACAGATAGAAAAACTCCTCGATTTTCACATTTTCTTTCAGAACGTATTTTAACGGTCATTTTGTGCTTTTCTTGTAGCTTTTAGCCGAAAATTAAGTTTTTATAGTCTAAACTGAAATTCGAACTCTGCGCAAAAAATGGAAAACTTATTAGTTTCTTTTTACCTTATTATTTTAGTCGGATGTTCCCGAGCGTACCAAGCTCGTCCGTGATCGTCTACACGCCGATGGATTTTTGACGGTATCAGCGTTACACAGCTCGCTTATTTTCGTTTAGGATGCGGTGAAAGTGGAGGCTCGCCCGGCCACCGATGACGAGTTGGCCCTCGTGCACACCAAGGACTTCATCAAGCAGGTAGTCGGGTGTTTACTTCTCATATTCTCTGACTTTCAGATCACGGCGCTCAGCACCCCGGACCAGTGCGAGAAGTTTTGCAAGGACAAGGAGCTGCTATGGCTATCCCCGGGCAGCGAGAAGGCCGCTCGACTGGCTGTCGGTGGCGGGCTCGCGCTCGTCAAGAAGCTCGGCATGGAGAAGGTATTTAGAGTTTTGTTGGTTTGAGATTGACTTGCAATTAGGTGGTGGCGCTCGATCTGGATGTGCATGCCCCGGTCGGAACGTACAATGCCACTCGCGTCACGGGTCAGGGAGTGAAGTCCAAGGTAGCACGCTATTTTCCTTAGTTATTAAATTTAAAATTGCAGATCGTTCTGTTCTCGGTCCACTCGTACTGTTACGGACTGTTTTGGCCGTTCACCCAGGACTACGACTGCGATCCGAAGGACGGTAAGCTACTTTGATACCTTTTTATAGCATTTCTGTTAGGTAATGTCACGTTCATCCCGATCAACGTGCAGCTGAACAGCGAGGACGAATACATGGCCATCATGAACCACGCTATATTGCCCGTGCTTCGGTATGGTTTGAGCATCATGGAACTCTCGTATTGTTTTCCAGTGAGATCAAGCGGAAAATGATCCTCCTGGCGGTCGGCTGGATTCCGGCTATGCTGACGCGATGTTCGAGGGCGGCCAAGCCCTTCGTGCTCATGGCTGGGGCCATATTCCCCGCGATCTGCACGAGATCTGCCCGGATCGTGTGATCGCTGTCCTGGAGGGCGGTATCATTCCCGCCAACATCACCGAGTCGACGTCGATGCTCGTCAAGGGACTTCAGGTGTGTTTTTTGCCTTTCGCTGGTTTTATGGCCTTATTATTCCGCGCAGAAATTATCCGAAAATATTTTTTTGCAGGGCAAGCCGAGTCCCCGGGATGTCCACCCTGTGCGCCTGAACGGATGCCTCGTCGAGCCGATCTTCCGCTCGCTGCTGAACGGCCTTGAGCGGTAAGTAACTTTGCTCACCCATTTTACACTTTTCTCGGCGTGCTGTTCCCTAATACCACTTTTTAGTGTGTCAAGGCCGCTAATACTGTTTTTGCTGCTCCTTTGCGTTGCAGGCCTTCACCCGATCGACTGCAAGGTTGGCTGTTTTACATATATTCTAATTTCGGAAGCGTCCAGCTTGATTAGACATCAGTCCCAAGCTTTTCAGACATTCTATTTTTGATAATTCTTCAGATATTGGCTTTTATTTTTTCCATGAGCTTTTTTCAGAGTCTGGAGCCACTGAAATCCACTACCCACTTTCCCGATGACGCATGGCACTGTGTACTTTATTTCCTTTTTTTTGGAATTCTCGAATTTTAGTTCAGCGTTTTGTGCATGTTTTTGCCCAATATGGACGAAAAAAAAGAGGTAATATATTTTTGTGGAACGTAAACAATACTTTCAGATCTGTCTTATTTCCGGAAATACGGCTGCTTCGGTGGCTGGAGGATCGATGCTGCCTAATAGGGAGGTAATTGATTTTCGAAAAGATGCTGAGCAGTAGACCTCTCGAACCCCCCTAAACCCCCCTAAACCCCCCTCCCAACCCCCCTCTGCGCTCTCCCCCTTTCCGCACTATCTCGCGCGAGAGAGGCGAAATAGTGGGGAAAGAGGAGAGACGCAGACGGACACAGAGGGGGGTTGGGAGCGGGGTTTAGGGGGAGAGGTTCGGGAGGTCTACTGAGCAGTGTGCGCCGCTTTAGCTTTTTTCACACAACTTTAATTGCAGATAAAGGCTGCAGCGTTGGCTTTGGAAGGTATTTTATTTTCAAGAGTGGAAGCTTTTGGCTTCAAAGCACCCTTTCCATCAGTATGTTGGTTTTACAGATTGTCTACTACGGAGCCGTCGCGCTCGACACTTGTGTAGCGCTCTTCATTGAGTTGTTAGCTGTTTTGCTTGCGGCTTGGGAAAGCCTGGGAACGCCGATGCCCCCGATCGAAGTGAGTTGAAATATGTTTTGCTTTTGAAGTGTTGCTTTCATCTAGATAGCCCGTGAATGCCTCGCTGGGATAATACTTGCTTTGAACGATCTGATCGCGTCGCTGCTCTACCGTCAAGTCGTCTACAAAAAGAAACCCAATGTTACTCCTATCACGCCCCATTATTCCCTCTTTACTCGATTGTGTGGTGGGTCCATTGCTGTATCAATGTATCTCCTCATGGCGGTGCTATGTTGGCTCTCCAAAGTGAGCTACTACGGTGCAGCCGACAATCTTATTCGTGCGATTCGTTGTGTATTGCAGTTTGTTCTCGTAGAAAGATGTTTGGGCGCAAACTATTCCTCGTTCTCGGCTTGGAATTAGGTTCGATAGCTAGTTAGATAGAGATCCTGTTGGAGATTGACATGAGTTAGATTGACGTTGCAGTTCCAAAAGTTTGGGGCCCCTTTAACCGCACTGTCGTATCCTTTTTTTGTGTATGCACGTCCCCATCTGTGCTAATTGTTGTAGCCATCTCCTCTAGATATCATCGTATAATCCATTCTGAATAAACTTTACGTGTTGACGCCGTTGAGCATTTCAGCGCCCACGCGCCTTGAGCGCATAGCAGGTTTAGACTCAGCTCAAACATCCAGTCAGTGCCTCGAGCCTAGCCAAATAAAGCTAGGTTTCCGAACGCGTCGTGTGATTAGCAGTGATTGTTTTATCCAGGAAATAATGCGATGCCGAGTTAATTTACAGCAGCGAATTGCAAGCTTGAGCGATAAGTATAAATGCACATATCCAGAATGTTGGCCCAACCGCCGCCCCCATTAAATTGAAACACGGTAGCAAATTTAAATGTCGAGACTGGCCGTCTTGAAAGGTGAGAAATTCAAATCAACTTCGTTTTTTGTTGGGTTTGTAGAGATTGGTGTCGCCAGGCGCCCACGGCCAAATCCGACGGACGTTCGGGACAGCAGTTCCCCGGACGGGCATGCTCACTTTTGGGACGTCTCCAGCAGAAGGTTGCTGGAATTGATACTACAGTATTTTTTTTGACGGCGCAAAGTGAAAACTTGACTTTGCAACAAGCGAGTTCTCTGGCTTCTGGACCATTATTTGCTCTCAATCGGAATCTGCGATTAGTTTTTGTTCCAACGCATGTAATTCTCGGCTCCTCGCGGATTTTAGCAGCCTTTTACTTACAATAATCCAATAACGTATATTGCGTTATAGGGTTGCATGGGCTAACTCGGGCTTTCTTTTTCAGTTCCTTTCTCCATTTTTGCTGCATAAAATTAATCGTGGGGGTGATTACACTTTGTTTAGCATATATGTACTTGGTACTTGAGAGGGGGGCGGGGGGAAAGAATCGGGGGGAACCGAACTTTTTTCGGCTCAAGCCTATATTTTTTATATAAATAGTGGAAGCGTTTCTAATTGTTTATAGCTATTCCTAAGCATACAAACTTTACAAAATTTAATTAAAAAATTTAATTTTAAGTCGAAAAATCCTTTTTTTCCACCCAAAAATGACAAAATTTTTGACTTTTTCAAACTTTATTCTAACTTTTAAAAAAGTCTTTGCTATTAAAATAGGCTTAAATTTTGCTAAAAACAATGTGAAAACACTTTATATTTGATTACAGGCCCACCAGGGCCAACAGAAAAAAGGTGGGGGTCTTCCCCCCCCCCCCCCGAATACTCGAGAACCATGTACATAGCAATAGCTCGAAAATTACTGTAGCTATCTGGGGGTTGAAAGTTATTGCGGACAGTTCAAAGGAAGAGCCTACCGTAAAGCAGCATGGCGTATATAGTGCCGATAAAACAATCGATGACGAACCAATCGTCACAGAATGGGGGCACATCACCCTGCAACAAAGCACGAATTCCGATTATTACGCCGACAGTCATTACATCCGGAAAAGTGGCATCCAAATACCCCTGTACTCTTGTTGATACAATATTCATTTGTGAGCGTATTTTTAGTTGCATATATATATTTTTCATGATCTAGCGGGTCAAACTTTATTACTTCATCCCTCAGCCCATGGGTACTAAATTTCTGATAAAACTTTTCCTGATTAAATTATTCTATCCCGTAATGAACGTAAAGGGAACATAAAGTCTAGCCGTCTACAGGGTCTACCGTCTATGCGTTTTTCTACCCGTCGTAGAGCCTTACGGGGATTACCGGGGGAAAAACTGGTTCTTCCCTAACAGATGAGCACCAACTGCGCTTCTCCCACGTACCTCAGGTGGTTGCGTGGAGGCATAGCGGGAAACAGTCGCAACAAGGCGGCGTACCCAATAGAAGGCAAAGCACAAATGCCACACCAAGAAGATCACTTGCAAAAGAAGATAGCCTTCCAGCTCTCGGCGCTGCAAATATCAATTTTTAACAAATTCAATATAAAACTTTTTTTTTACTTTCTTACAAATGGAAGTTTTCACCACCTTTGAAGCAGGACTTTAAAAAACGAAGTTGGTAAATTTTTTCGACTAAATTCATTTTTGTTAGATGTTTATGCTCGGGAACAGTTAAAGGGATGAGGAATGGCATCTGTTGAACCCCCCTTTGGGTGTCAGCAGATGCAGCGGCGAGAGAGGGCGCCCAGGGGAGAGGCGCAGAGACATTTTTCCCGGCCATCTTTCCAAGGGTCTTTAAAAACAATTTCCCAGGAATCCAGGAATCCTAAAGGATTAAAAAAGTATAAGTTTGCGTGAAATCGGTCCAAAATCAAGCAAAAATTCCGGAGTTTTGAAAATCGAAGAGAGCTGATTTCGTCGCTAGGCCGAGGGCTTTCGATAGATGCCAAATCTTTGTTCTGCATAAAAGTGGGCACCTGTTCATCACAATCATATGTGCGTTCAAGCTCCATTTCGCGACGAAGCCATGGCCCGACAAACGGAACCCACTGGCAACACGACCAGTCTGTCCCCGGTTCGGCCATCGCCAATTGCCGCTGCTGGAATAGTGATTATTTACCGGGGTTGGATATCTCTCTCGCTCGCTCGCTCTCTCTCTCTCGCTCTCTCTATCTCTTTCTCTTTTTCTGTCTATCTCTCACTTTCTATCCCTGGTTAGACATTACTTTACTCGTCACTCAAAGGTCGAAAAATGTTAACAAATTTATTATTTTTTGCACATTTCAAGTCTGTTATTGTAGTTTGCCACAGCGCTTTTTGCGTGTCCAATTTTTCGGCGATCTGAATCCAGACAATAATTTGAAAAATTAAAAATGCCGGGATGGCCGAATGCAGAACGTAATTAGATGCGTAATGGTCTCGAGATGCTCTTTTCCAGTTTCTGTATGTACAGGGTGCCGCAAAAGTTCCTGGACCTTACGTTTTTTGGCCATAAAAGTACGTAGAGGGATCATAGGATCACCAAATTCAGCGAGGTTATAGAAGCAGTAGTGGGGAATCAGATTCATGCGCTTTTTCGCGGCTGCCCACAAGATTTCTTAGAAATGAGCCTTATAAGTTGTCATTTGGTCCATCTCCACAAATTACAGTCAGGGAATGCACGCACCTTCCAGCTGACGGGACACCCACATTCGCGGAGATGGCCGCCGGGTGAGATTCGTACCAGCCATGTTAGAACTGAAACATGGCCTCAGCATCGTGGGGACATATATACAGGGTGTCCCAAAAACGACCCCCTCGGCATTTCGCCGTGTTACTTCCGATCGGTCCTAAAATTGAACCAGAGGTGGATCATACCCTAAATAACGACAATCCTGACTCATAGCCCGATCGCCCAAGTAGTTCTCGAGTTACACTGGAAATACTGTTCCCCCCATATTTTTTCGGCTCAGAAACACCCGATATTAAAAGGCCGTTTGCGAGAGACCCGAACAAGGCTTGGCACAGTTTTTTTCGACCCCGATTTCTTGATGCCATCTGATAGAGCGTGGTCGAATTAGAGGAATCGCACTAATTTGGGATTTTTAAATTAGCATTTTCCTAGTTAAACAAGGCGTTAAAGTTGCCAACGTCCAAAATTTATCTCGACGACTACTTGACAGAATTGGCTGAAACTTTGTGACTAGGCCTAATTTGGGATGGGGATCATTTTTCTAATACATCGCAAAGCACGAAAATTAGCAGAACCTAGTTAAATTGCATACCCAAAACAGTTTTTGCCAAATTTCAAATTAACGGCGAGTCGGCCGCAGGCTGTAATTAGGCTAGAAAGATGCGCAAAATTTTTCTGCATCGATTGATGCATTATTTAGGTGGCGGCCAGGTCGCCGTTTTCTTACAGCGAGCTTTTTATAACTGAAAAATGGTCTGAAAATCTGACTAAAATGGAAAATATGGTGGTATTTACATATCGGAGTAGTCAAAACGCATCAAGAAATCATGCCAAGTCGATTGCAAAAAAGAGCAAAAAGAAATTCGGCTTCTGAGAGTGAGCTGGGATTGAACTGGCGGCGGCTCTGGATTGGCACGCCGACGCTCTACTCACTGCGCCACAGGGCTCCCAGGCGGAGGGTCCAGGTTCGATTCCCGCCCAAAACAAGCACCCCTTCAAATGTCGAATTTCTTTTTGCTAATTTTTGCGTTTAGCTTGGCGTGATCGTTAAATATGACCCCGTGGGTCAAAACATAGAAAATCGCAAAATTTTTGGTTTTAGTCAGATTTTCTGACCATTTTTCAGCTATAAAAACCTCGCTGTGAGAAAACAGCGACCTGGCCGCCACCTAAATAATACATCAATCGATGCAGAAAAATTTTGCGCATCTTTCTAGCCTAATTCCAGCTTGCGGCCGACTCGCCGTTAATTTGAAATTTGGCAAAAACTGTTTTGGGTATGCAATTTAACTAGGTTCTGCTAATTTTCGTGCTTCGCGATGTATTAGAAAAATGATCCCCATCCCAAATTAGGCCTAGTCACAAAGTTTCAGCCAATTCTGTCAAGTAGTCGTCGAGATAAATTTTGGAGGTTGGCAACTTTAACGCCTTGTTTAACTAGGAATATGCTAATTTAAAAATCCCAAATTAGTGCAATTCCTCTAATTCGACCACGCTCTATCAGATGGCATCAAGAAATCGGGGTCGAAAAAAACTGTGCCAAGCTATAATGGGGACTGTTCGAGTGACTCGCGGACGGCCTTTTAACCGAAATTACGGATCCGATGCAAATCGACGCAAAGGCCAAAACGATGGCTGAAAAAAATGTGTGAAAAATCTTGGAAAAACAGTAGTTGCGTTGTGGCTCGAAAACTCTTGGGCGGGATGAGCGGGAACGGCTATTCAGGCAGGATTGTGCTTACTTACAAGGAGTCGTTTTTAGGTGATATTGGAGTTTTTGAGCGAGACCTAGCTAGTTCGATTGAGAAAAAAATTCTGAGCAAGATGTCGTTTTCCAAATCTGCTAACCGTGTATTGTATTCGAAAAAAATGAATTTTAATGAAAAAATTCCGTGGCGCCACGCTGCCACAGATGGATCAGGCCCGGGCCATAGGCCGCAATGCGAACCAGCATCCGCATGAGATCGTGGCCTAGTGGATAGTGCAGGCGCCTACCAAACTTTTGCAAATTTATGCTCGGAGTTCGGAACTTTTTTTGATTAGCTGTTTTGCTTTTTGGTTTTAAACGCTATTGAGGCCATATTTGGCATCACAGAGCAAAAAGCAAAAGAGTTTCACTAGCTAGGAGTCGAACCCGAAGGCAAAAAAAAAGAAAAAACTTATGAGGCAAGTGCACTACCAATATTCCACGCGATCATGGTGGTTCAAGGGTCTGAAGGGGGCTATGTTCACGCGCACCACCAGAGCCAAAACTGCGGATCAGGTGAGAAATGATGGCGAAATTAATGATTTTCAAATAAATTTTTATCGAATACAATACACGGTTAGCAGATTTGGAAAACGACATCTTGCTCAGAATTTTTGTCTCAATCGAACTAGCTAGGTCTCGCTCAAAAACTCCAATATCACCTAAAAACGACTCCTTGTTAGGGTCTGTAACATCTCTAGTCCAATTTTGGGACCGATCGGATATAATACTTTTCTGCATGAATTATAAGGTACTCTGGTCGAAGTTCGGCAAAAACCTCCAGCGGGGAAGGGGGGGCAAAACTAGGGTTGTTTCTCGGAACAGGCCGAGATTCGGAACATTCGGAACAGGAACCGTTCGGGGGACTTTCAGAATCTCTAAATTTCAGAATCTCTAAATTTCAGAATCTCTAAATTTCAGAATCTCTAAATTTCAGAATCTCTAAATTTCAGAATCTCTAAATTTCAGAATCTCTAAATTTCAGAATCTCTAAATTTCAGAATCTCTAAATTTCAGAATCTCTAAATTTCAGAATCTCTAAGTTTCAGAATCTCTAAATTTCAGAATCTCTAAAAATCAGAATTTCTAAATTTCGGAATCTCTAAATTTCGGAATCTCTAAATTTCTTTGTACAAGAGCCCATACAGAGTTTGGCACAAATTGAAACTGTAATGCGCTTTTACCCAAAGACGCCCCTGAAAACTTTTTCTGGGGTAATTTTTTGCGCTAATCACGTAAAACGTAAATGCATTTCCATAGCGCCATTTTTCCGTGCTTGGTTACAACTGTTGTCTTCAAAACTTGGTTTTGCTATAAGCAATTCATTTTGACTTTTTGTGATTCGTGGTTACGTTTTTCGTGATCAGGGCAAAAAACTACCCCAAAAAATATTTTCACAGGCGACGTTGAGTAAAAGCGCCATACAGTTTCAATTTGCGCCAAAAACTGTATGGCTCGGCGGCGAGAAACAAAGAAATTTAGAGATTCCGATTTTAGAGATTCTGATTTTTAGAGATACTGATTTTTAGAGATTCTGAAATTTAGAGATTCTGAAATTTAGAGATTCTGAAATTTAGAGATTCTGAAATTTAGAGATTCTGAAATTTAGAGATTCTGAAATTTAGAGATTCTGAAATTTAGAGATTCTGATAGGGCGGCGAACCGTTCCGACTGTTCCGAATGTCGGAACGGTCCGAGATTCGCGTGTTCCGGCTGTTCCGAGATTCGGAACATTCCGAGATTCAAATGTTGCGGTTGTTCGGAGATTCATATTGTTCCGACTGTTCCGAGATTCGGGACGTTCCGAGATTGAGCTGTTCCGAGATTCAAATTTTTTCGCATGTAAATTTCCAAACACGACTGAATTTCGATTCGATTCGATCCCCAATTCGTTCTCATTTCCTTAATTTCCAGATTCGGTATCTAACCATCGACGGAATTAAGTGTTCAGTTGCGCCCACACTGCCGTGTCACGGCAAAATCGAAACAGTTACATGCAATCTACACAATTTACACGAAATTGAAATTTACATGCGAAAAAATTTGAATCTCGGAGCAGCTCAATCTCGGACTGTTCCGAATCTCGGAACAACCGGAACACTATGAATCTCGGAACAACCGCAACATTTGAATCTCGGAATGTTCCGAATCTCGGAACAGCCGGAACACGCGAATCTCGGAACGTTCCGACCAGTCTTTGTTCCGAAAGTTCCGAATCTCGGTCTGTTCCGAGAAACAACCCTAGGCAAAACTAAACATTAGCCTGGATTTTTCCGCCCCCTTACGATTCGGATCGGCCGGTTTTGCTCAGCTTCTAGTAGGATAGTAATTTCTGGACGACTTATGCAAAAACATTCGCCCGCCTCCCCGATAATGCGAAACAACCATTTTTTGATGAAATGTTTTTCGGTCAGATAACTTAAACGTACCGGCGAATAAAACGGCAAAGATCCCGCTCACCCACCCGACCACCGTCTCGATGATGTGCACTCGGAATGGCCACTCGGCTGCCGCGTCGTCGGAGCCCAGCTGCAACAAATGGATGATCTGCCCGCCTCCTCTGTCTGCACCAGAAAGCATATGTCCCATTACCAAATGAAGCAAAGTAAGTTAAAGTCAAAAAGTTTCGATAATATGATTATTGCTCCAAGCTTTTTATATTCGAAAACCGTAGAGTTTGAGCTAGGGCGGGGGGGAATGGTACCCGTCAAAATCCGCCCCACTTATGCAGGAAGGACCCAATCCATTGATAGCGTACCCAATCGCCGTAGCCGTAGTAACGTAGTTGATGCAGGAATAGACGATGGAAGAGGAAGAGACCGGCCGGCTGCATCAATATCCATATTTTGATGATCGTCGACGTTGACTGGTCCTGGATGTTGTACTAAATGACGCGATTAGGACATGGAATCCACAACACATCCCATTGATTAGGTAAGTGATAAAAAGTCTAGTTTAGGTAAAAATATCCCGCTAGGGGAAACGAATTGGACCATCGATACCATACAAGTTTGCTTAAAAATGCTGGGCATGAAGGATAAACACAAGTTGCTTATTGTGAAAAGCCGCTGCGCGGCTTTTCAACCCTGGACCCGCCTTAGCTCTGCAAGTCCAAGTATTCATGTCAAGATCGCGACGACAGATATGACGACGTAGGGTACCGTAGCAGGGCAACCAAAAACTAAAATGGGTATATCTCACTTTTTTCTCGCACTCTCTCGCGCTCTCCCGCTCTCGCTCTAGCTCTCTCTCTCTCGCTCTCTCTCTCTCTCTCTCTCTCTCTCTCTCGTCTTACAATATTTTGGGCATCCATCTGACTTTCCACTCCCTTTTCTTGCCAATTCGTGGGCCCACTGAGGCGCTTCGTACGCGTGGCTTCTTCTCGCGACTCTAGAAAGAATTGAATATTGTGGCCACTCTTCCTGGGTTTTTAGCAATCTATCGAATGGCGTTGAAGAAGGTTTCTAAAAATGTCGAATATTTCGAACCTATGATTGTATCCAAATCATGTGCCAGGAAACCGCGCGTAATTCTTGTTTTTGCCTTAAAGGGGCTACGAAATGCCAAAAATTGAGTGACGGCCCGAAAATCGGAACCCTGTACGTCGGACGCCTCTGTACACCCAGGCGCCCGGGAAGCTCGCAAGTTTGAAATTGCCTGTTGTCACCTCGAAATCACGTTCTCGGCTGTTTCTGGGCCAAATTTGATGATTAAAACACCAAAACTATTTAAAATTGAGTGAGGATTTCAAAAATGGGCTCAGAATGCGCGAATTATAGTGTTTTCACAAAGAAACCGGGCAAAAACAACTTAGCGCAAAAATCGAAAGAGTGGGGGCTCTCGTCCTACAGCGCCCGCTGGCAATTTGCCAGAAATCAAAGAGGCCTCCCAAAAGGGCTTTGATTTGGCAGTTCGGAGCCCCTTTAACGTTTTTCCATTACATGATGTTGCGCTGAAATTAACGCGCTCGGCATATTTTGCCATGTTTTATCGAAGGGTCTTATAAGAATAACGAGAAATGGCGCAAATGCCGAAACCAGCATTCTAACCCCCGTTTTTGATGGTCATTTTCGTTTCTGCTACAAGCCTTTATATTAATTTATTTTTGAGCGGTAATCCGAGCGCTTCGTAAATTTTTTAGGTGTTTATCGAATGGCTGATCGAACCGTACGTTGTCGACGAATGGCTTCTGCTTCCACCCGGGTGAGATCGAACGCTGTCGGATCATTGTGATGGCAACAACTATAACAATTCCACATATACAGGGTCTCCAAAAAAGGTGACGCTGCTAAAGAAACATTTAAGAAGCTTTTTATGAAGCACTAAAACTATGGTAGTAGGTTAGGTCGATCAATGGATAGTGTTGTGAAGGTATCCAAGCGACGGGCTGAGTCAGAGAGGCTGAGAGAGAGAGAGAGAGAGAGAGAGAGAGAGAGACGAAAGAGAGTGACCTCCTAGAACTTATTACAACACTCGGCTACCATTTTGTGACCAGATGGTGCCCCGGAGAGCCTCCCGCGCGACGCGAATCACGAAAGTTCGACATTAGGAAAGTATCTTGCGTAGAGCCTCTAGGTCGCATTTTGATGGCCAGTAATTTGGCGTAGGCTTTTCCGCTTTTAGCTCGCAGTCACGCCAGGTCATAAGATCCGGGGACCACCTGGCCACAAAATTGTAGCCGAGTGTTGTAAAGATACCCCGGGGTCACTCTTCTTTCTCTCACTCTCTTTCTCTCTCTCTCTTTCTCTCTCGCTCTCACTTTTTCTCTCTATCTCTATCTCTCTCTCTCTCGCTCTCTCTCTCTCTTTTTCTACCTCTCCCTGCTTCCTTAAATCCCTAGACACACTAGAATTTAACAACGATGACGTAAAAGTCACGACTCGGCGCCGACCAAATTTCGCTCCCCGTACCTTGTACACCGTATCCCTCAAATAGCCATTTATGGAGCGCTCCCCCCCCCCGCATTCACCTATCCCCGTCGTAGTTATTAATGCCCGATAAATGTCGATTCTTGGCCGGATATCGGTACAAACATCGTCTGTGACACGCCGCCAAAAATCGTAGGATTGTGAGGTATTGTGGCCAGTCGTGGCGGCGGGGTGACTGCGTTCCGGATGTGATGATCTCAACATTTTTCCGAAGCCCCGAATTATCGGGGACGTACGGAACGGTCGCCCCGGTCCGGACCGGATAGCCCTAAATGGCACATCCGGAGCGGGGGAAGCTGGGCGAAAAAGCGTCTCTTGGTCATGAGGGGTGTACGTGTGGGTTTTTGGATTTGGATTGAAACGTGTACCCGAAAATTGAAATTTGAGTTTGGATGATGACGCTCAGGGGGTCAATGAGTCTGGAATCGAGCATTCTCGCGACGGTTCCACAGGATTTCTGGGGTGAGATGTAGATAGAGAGAGAGAGAGAGAGAGAGAGAGAGAGTGAGATAGATAGGGAGGCTGAGTGAGAGAGGGAGAGAGAGAGAAAGATAGAGAGAAGGAGTGAGAGCGAGAGAGAAAGAGAGAGGGAAAGAGAGTGAGAGTGAGAGAGAGAAAGACCAACCGACATAAACCTTTCCACATGGATTGTTCCGCTCCCTTTAAAGCTACCCCCTTTCCACAAAATTCATGATTTCTGGTTAATCCGAATGATCATAGACTTCCCCCTTTCAACAATTCCATTCTTTTCTCTCAACGAAAATGCGGATGAGAATACAATAGTCGAATCATTGCTCTCGTCGAGAATTAATCCCCCCCCCCTTTCTCCCTCATCAACCATTCATTTCGAATGACCAGCCCACCGGGGCGGAAACTGATTTCCCAAGAATCCGACACAAAAAAGTTGAATCAACCTGGATTTTTCAAATAATTTCAATGGGAAGATTACCTCAACGTCTGGACGTTTGTTTTTGAATGATGGAAATTGCAAATCCGAAATCCGAAAAGTAGCCTTGGGAGGGATAAGCCGAAAAGCTCGTAGGTGGAGAAGAGATTGAAATTTCGGGATTTTGGGTTGGCAATTATGCTGATTCATGCGGTGATCCGTTTCGCTACCCACTGACGAAAGTTTGTACATTTTAAAGGGAGTGTGACAAGAGGGTCTTGGCGTAGGCAAATTTTGGTAGTTTCCTCATCATTACTCCGACTCTAATGCTCAGGCTCGTTCTCTCTCCACGCTCTCTCTCTCACCCTCTCTCTCACCTCTCTTTCTCTCTCTCTTTCTCCCTCTGCTTCTCTCTGGCACTTTGGTTCTCTCGCTCGCTTTGTTTCTTTTTCCGCCTCTCCCTAGCTCTCTCTAGCTGATGCTCATTTTCTCTCTCTCCCTCTCGACGATTTCTCTAGCTCCTGCTCGTTCTGTCTCTCTCACTATCTCTCATGCTCATGCTCATGCTCTTATTCCCTCTTTCACGCATTTTCATCTTCCCTATTGGGAGGCTGCCGCGCGTATCTCCCCGCGGGGCGTGTGCGTCGCCTCGCGCGGCGCGAAGGGGTCCATACGGAAGCCATAGACAACAAAATCCACGGTCCAGTCTTGCCAGCCCCATTAATACATTTTTAGGACCAATTTCGAGCCCCAAATCTCGCCCATCCCCCTCCAAAAACAACCCCCTCCCCCCGCTTCTGGCCAACCACCAAATTCTCCGAAATAACTTCCCGCTCCTGCCTATGAAGCCCCAAAATAATAATTTTTCTGGATAATTTGCGGGCCCAAAAAAGACCGGATGGTGGTGGCGGAGTTGATTTATGACAGGTGGTAATCAAAGAATTGGCAGATGTTTTCCAAGATTCCCGGCAAAAGTCCGAGATGACGTCCCCCAAGACTTTCCTCCCGGCCTGAAAAAAAACTCTAAAACGTAACTTGCGTCAGCAACGGGGGAATTGCAATGGTCTACGAACCGTGGTTAACCGGGGGGCAAGGATATCCGGTTCTGGACTGTTAGCGGGGGGGCGATTGTCCCCTATGGTTCTCTACGGCCCTATAACAAAATTTAAACCTTTTTTCTGGCATTTGACATAGTTTTTAGGTATAAAACCAATAATAAAAAATAATCAAAATTTTCGACAATCAACTTTTTGCTCAAAAAATGCAAAAATGACCAAAAAAGCTCAAATTTTTCGAATTTTCAAAAATTTTTTAGATGTTTTGTAACTTTCTAGCAATGAAAAATTGCTGGCAACCTTATAAAGATACATTCTATATCACCAAAAAATGAAAAAAAAACAGAAATTGGCTTCCCCCTCTGCTAAAAATCCCCCCGCTAACAGCCCAGAACCGGATAACCCTCAAAAATAAACCAAAAATCGCTGATGAGAGCAATAGAGGCTGGTCACGGATGAGTGCGCTTTCACACGGTTGTTTTTTGAGGGTGTTTTGAATGGATGGAAAATAGAATGCCTGTCTGGGAATTTCTAAGGAAAACGGCTATTTGGGGGGAACTTGTCAAAAGGAGCCGTGCGTACTCGTCGGATTTTGGAACTTGAAAGCTATAGCAAATGATGCCAGATGAACTTAAGAGACGCTAGAAACTAAAAATCGGGTCGTAGAGCTTGAAAAGTGATATTAAACGGCCTTAAACTACACAAATCGACAAGATTACGTTACGATACGGTGCCACGCGACGCTACGGTACGCTACGCAACCTATCTACGCTAGACTCCGCAACTAAATGAAGTGACGTTACGCTACGTTACGTTGCGTTGATACGCCAAGCTATGCATTTGTCCTTAAGACGCTACGAAACGTCATACTGTGCAGATACGCTAGGCTGCACAGGTATACGGCGTGAAGATACGAAGTAACGTGACGCTACGTGAAGCTACGCTAAGCAATTATTCTAAGTACGCTACAAAACGCTTTCTGGAGGGCCACGTAACTCTACAAAATGACTCTTGGCGGCGATACTACGAGGCGCTACGCAGCCTACGTAGTGACGCTACGCTGCGATACTACGATACGCTGCGCTACGTGATTCCACGGCAATACGTCTTCATACGGCGACGTTGCGCGCCAACACTACATTACGCTACGGTCAGCCGTTAAGTGAAGCTACGCCACGGAATTTGAGGCGTCTGGCTGCTTCAGTACTTAAAATTACGTTACGCTACGATAGTACGCTACATCATCCTACGAAAGTACGCTGCTTTACGCTACGAGAGTACCTACGTAACGCTAGATTACATCAGTGGGGTACCTGCGTTACGCTACGATATGGCGCTACGTCACCCTACAAAAACGAAGCCTGGTAGCAAAAACGAAACGAAGCAAACGTCGCTACCTGGTAGTATGATGTGCGTTACACTACGATGTACGGCACGTTATACGGTACGTTTCGCTACGCCTATACGCATTCCCAGTCCCTTCAAACAAGCACCGTCATCTCCCCTAACTCCATTGACCTTTCATTCAATTTCCCGGTCCATTTTTTTGCCCCTTATCCGCCCTGCTCATCAAAATTTGTAGGAAGCCCAGCCCCGGATTTGGCCCATTGAAGTAATTTGCATTTTTCTGCCGGGCCCACACTCGGATTAGCGCGGAAACTCGTGGGTGTTTTTGGGGATTCCCCACACGATATGATGGCCAGTCACTTCCCGGGAGAGAGAGAGTCAGAGAGAGAGAGAGAGAGAGAGAGAGAGAGAGAGAGAGAGATTAGGGGGATTATGGTAGGCGGGGTCCCGGGTGGATTCTTAGTAATATAAGGGATGGGCTGTGGGTCGCGATTCCTACCATTCACTCGTCCGATTTTCAAGTTGGGATGGATGTCGGTGCGAAATTCTTTGGCGGCACCGTCCCTTTAAAATCACTCTACCCGTCAGTATCCATTAAAAAAATTATCTTTTTCTCGCTCTCTCAATTTCTAGCTCTGTCTAGAACCCTTCTCCTGTACTTCTCGCTCTCGTGCTCTCTCTCTCTCTGTCACTCTCTCTCTCTCGCTCTCTCTCTCTCGTTTTCTCTCTATCTTTCTTTCTCTTTTTTTCTCTCTCTTTTCACTCGTCTCTGGGAAAAGACGAAAATTCCGACAATCTGAATCCCGCAAGCCAGCGCCAAAGATATGTCGCCTGTCGGTATTTTGCCTTTTCGGAATTTTTGATGTCGGTATTATCGCCGGAAAGCTGGTTCTCTCAAGCTGAAGCTTATTTCCGCATTCTCTCTGTTTCTGGCTCATGATCTCTCTCACCCTCTCTCTATCTCGCTCTCTCCCTATCTCTCCATTATGCAAATCTCTCTAAAAAATCGGATTTTCCTGCAAGACCTGCTCACGGAACACCCATCTATCCATTCAAACCCACAATTCTTCGCACCCACCTATCCGATTCAGGAATTTTTCTCACGATCCAATTGCTCTCTAGCTCGCTTCTCCCTAGAATTCGGGTCCCACGACGGGTCACAGCGGTTACTGTACCTGTGAATGGAGGGGATTAGCGAGCTTTTTTCGTGGAATTATCGGGTGGGCGGGCCCTGGGAATTGGGTGAGATCGGATGAGGGAGGTGTGGCGCAGCTGCTTTTTCACTTCTGCCTTTTAGGGGACGGTGCGCGCTTCCGAACGTCGAGAAAAATTGAAAATTGGGTTTGAGGGTTCAGAGTTTGCAGTGGTCTCTGTTGGCCTGTTAGGTAGTAATTTCTAAATTCTCTCTGCTAGCTTGCCCAGCCACCGTTGGCTCTCTTAGTACTCCCAAATTGCATCTGCTAGCTTGCCATGCCAGCGCCAAAATTCCTAAATTTTCTCGGCTAGCTTGCCCCGTCGCTGGAGGCAACCTAAAAATTCCAAATTTCCTCTGCTAGCTTGCCAGCCTATTCTGATCGGCGGCTGAAATTCCTCAATTTTCTCCGCTAGCTTGCCAAGCTTCGATTCCCCGGTCGAACTTCCCAAACTTCCCAAATTCTTTCTGCTAGCTAGCCCATCTAGGTTTTCCTAAAAAATCTCCGCTGCTTTTTTCGATGGTTTTTGCTAGCTTGCCGGTGCTTCAGAATTTCCTTAGGAATCTCTGCTACCCGGATTCGAACCAAGAAACAGACAGCCAGAATCCCGACAGCCAAAACACCGACATTTTTTTACGGCAGTTAAAATGCAGCTACTTTTTAAACTGCTATTTTGCACGTCGGGACTGTTGAAATTTTTGCTGTCGGCATTTTTGTTTTCCGAAAACGAAAGTCCGACTTTTCCCTTTCTAGCCTTTCAACGCTCGTATTTTCCGAAAGAATCTCTGCCAGCCTGCCCTAATTAAACACGATTTTTAGCCTTCCTTCCCCACAGCAATGTTCCACATCAACCTCACCGCCCAGGACGACTTCGAGATGCTCGGCTACCGCAGGCAACGAATCCAAAAGCAGCACTACGAGGAATGCAAAGTGAGTGTGAGTTTCAGGGGGTTAAATCGCGGAATTTCCACACTAAAAATTTACAGTATCTGTTGAGCAAGAGCTTTAAAGGGGCGGGATCAAGCAAAAATTATCATGTCATGCTCCCTTTAAAACCAGGAATTTTTGCAGGTGAAGCTGACGATCGAGCAACGCCGACGGAGCTTCCGGCGTCATAAATCGGTTTGCAAGTGAGTTTTGGCCGCTTTCTCTCTCTTTCTCTCTCTCTCTCGCTCCCTCTCTCTCCCTAAATCTGATTTCTGGCCCCCATTTTTTGCATACTTTTGTGTTACTATCCATTTTCCCCTAATTTACCAATTTCCTGCCAGTACAAAAATGACTGCAAAAATCCCGTGAATCCCGGGAGTTGGGCGGAAATCAGGCTTTACGTTTGTAGCCCCCAATTTCCGTTACTACGCCCGGAAATTGGGAGCGTAAATTAAGAGCCGGAGAGAGAGTGATTGGGAGGGTAAATTACGGTAGGATACCTGAAAACGCCGTGCTCTCTTCTAGGGATTCTATAGTGCACTTTTTTGGAGTTTTGGAGCCCGGGGGGGGCAGAAAAACATTAGCCAATTTGATGGGTCACGCCGATTCAGAGGATTAGTGGTTTTTAGTAGCTGGGGATTTGGAGGGTTTTTAGTGGGATTGCGTGGGTTTTAAAGTGTTGTAAGAAGCGATAGAAAGAGTGAGGGAGCAGTGATTGAGTGAGAGAAAAGTGGGAGAGAGAGAGCGAGGGAGTGAGAGAGAGAGCGAGGGAGCGAGAGAGCGAGAGAGCGCGTGAGCGAGAGAGAGCGTGAGCGAGAGAGAGAAATGAGAGCGAGAGAGCGAGACAGCTGTGAGATAGTGAGAGAGAAAGAGAACGTGAGAGAGAGAGAGAGCGACAGAGAGAGAGAGAGAGAGAGAGAGAGAGAGAGCGAGCGAGAGCGAGCGGGAGACATCCAGAGAAAGAGAAGACAGAAAGGGAGAAGGACCGAGAGAAACAGAGTACGCCCGAGATTGACAATGAGACGGAGCCTATCGGAAAACATTCCAAAATCCGGAAATTCTAGATACCACGCTCCCTCTAAACAAAACCATCCCAAAAATCTTCCTTAATCCTATTTTTTAGTTCATTTAATCTGTTTAATTGCCAATGAAATTTCTTTAGAAAATTAATCCATTTTTTCGAGGATGGAAAGCAACACCTCAACCTGCTAATGCCGCCGTCCACAGTATCCAGTCGTACTCCCGTGAATCCGTACTGATCTCCACTTCCGGCCCGCGTCATCTGTTTTCCCTCGTCCCCGCTACAACTCCAACTTTGCCCTTTGTACCACCGGTATTTTCTCAATATCCCAGGATTAGTGTCCATCTTTGAGTTATGGGCAATTATTGTCCGCCTCCTGCTCGTGAATTGCTTTTTCGGTAATCTTGTATTATTTGAATCCTGGGTTTTTCGCGGCGTGTATTGTACCCGTGCGTAGGCGATTTGTTGCGAGATCAATTTAGGCCTTAATGACACCTTGAAATATTTTAAAAACGTTTAAAAACATATTTTTTTGCGCAATTATTTTTTCGAGTTTTAGAGAGGTAGTGACAGTAGGTTTTTCCGTTTTAATGCCTTTAAAGGGACGAGCAAGGCTAGTTTATCGATTTATTGGTACTGGGCTGTTAACGGGGGGGGCTGTGTTCTCCATCTCCGTTTTATACGTAAAATCCATCTCAAAGCCAGAAAAAGGGTTTATATTTTTTCATGGAACGGGCCTTGACTAATTCGTCCTCCGCTAAAATCTCTCCCCCGTTAATAGACCAGTACTAGAGAATCCTAATCGATTACGACAAGAAATTCCCGGGGATTTAGCCGCAAACCGGGACGCGTTAACTATGGAAAATCCACAGCCAAAAAAATCCATATTAGAGCCTTGCCGGGTCCTTTAAAAGGACGAACACAATTTTTTTGCTGTCACCATCCCTTTAAACCCAAACCCCGTCCCCTAATCCCCCAAAATTCGATTGTTGCCCCTGCGGAATCTCCAAAAAATTAATTTATTCCCTCTCCCCCAAACCGGGGCAATCAGGAAGTTTTTTTGTAGCCCCCCAGGGGCTAATCCGGATGATGTGTGTGATGCCTACCGTATCGTGTTGTCCCTTGTAGTTTGTACTCACTCGTACCCCCAATTTATTACCCCCTTATTGTTTCCTTTTTGGTGCCTACGGCCAGCTACCGTAACCATGTGAGGTGGCGGTAGTCGGTCGAGGACTTCCAAAACGCTGCCGAGTAAGTACCATTGTACTGATGGGCCCCTGAAGTGAAGAGAGGGGAGAGAGAGAGAGAGAGAGAGAGAGATGTAGAGAGAGAGAAAGAGAAGGAGAGAGAGACATAGAGACAGAGAGCGCGAGAGAGAGAGAGAGAGAGAGAGAGAGAGAGAGAGAGAGGGAGAGAGAGAAGGAGAGAGTCAGAGAGACAGAGAGAGAGAGCGATAGAGAGAGAGCGAGAGAGAGAGAGAGAGAGAGAGAGAGAGAGAGACAGAGAGAGATTGAAAGACGTGCAAAGTTATTGCGCCAGTTGGAAAATAAATATTTACAAAATGAAAAATCGTGTACGTCGACAACGCATTAATGGAAGGACTCGACCTACCTGCCATATATGGATCGATTTAACACATTTCTGCGTTTTAAAGGGACCTCAACAGCAATTTTTCATCTTTTCAAAGTTCGTTAAAAGCTGCTCATTCCCGAACTGATCATTGCCGCGTGTTCTGACCGGAATGACTAGCTTTTGCCCACCACGGTGATCCTCGCCCTGGTTTGGAGAAGCAGCCTGGGTGGTCCTCCTTTTTCTTCTCCTTCTTCTTCATCTTCCTTGGTGGGCGTCTCTAATTAAGCGGAAAACCGACGGGGGGCCAAAAAAGTGGTGGCGCATGCAGGCGTCCCCCGCTATCCCCCGAGTCGCACTTTTTTTGCCCCAACCTCCGTGGGTTGACTAATTTGGTGGAATGACCTGTGAATGGGAATACCATCCGTGGTTTTTGGAAGCAGTGCCTTAAAAAGCGGTTCTTATGCATTATCGGGGGGACGGTATCAGAACGACCGAGTTTTTCTATTAGTTGAGATTTACCAAGTAATTTAATCGTAAGTATCTTAATAAATTTTTTTATCAAAATGTCAATATATATCAATCAAAAAAATCTTTAAAAAACTTGGAAAATCTAATTCGAGAATTTGGTCGGAAATCTGTCATTTAAACCTATAAAACCATTTTTTTTTTTGCAGTTTTTAGGTTCAATTTGAAAATTGTTTTGGCTTCAGAAGTAGTAAAAACAGCTTAGAAATACTTATAAAATTTCTATGGGAAAGGTCGGATAAGAATTGAATTCCAAAAAAAAAGTTGGCCGATCCTTTGATACCCCCCGATAATGCAAAAGAGCCAATTGAGTTCCCGTTCTTTTTACGCCTCCAGGAGAGCGGCATATTCGATTTAGATTCTGAATTTTCCCAACTTGGCCGAGTGACCATTGAAAAATGCGTCCCTTCCAACGAACAGTTCAACCCAGTGGTGGGAACCTCCGGAAAACGGGAGCGAGGGAGGAGCACGGCGATTCGGGGCTGAACTCGCCGCGACCAGAAGCTTATCCCTCGAACGATTTTTCTGAGCAGACAGGGGCCGCTTCGAATCTTCGATGAGCATCAGGTGAGAGACGGGCCCCAAACATCGACGATCAGCTATGATTTGTGATGAGAAGTTTGGAAAATTTCTAAAACTCGCTTCCGGCTAGCTGTCGTGACGTTTAGTAACGTAAAGCTGGCCAGTCCCTTTGATCGAGTTGAGGCCAATTTTTTCTCAGTCAGCTCGAGCACGAGCACACTCACGCATTAATGGAAAAAACGTAAATTTATCCGGAAAACCGGAAAAGTTGATTTTTAAGAGGCCAAGAAGGTAGGCTATAAAAGAACCTCGACACGCACTTTTTTCGCATTTTTTCACTTATTCAAAAGAGCCCACCCGATTCTCGAGCTCCAGCTCTTGCTCCCCCAGTTGATTCCAGGTTACCGTAAATCCTCCCCTCCTTTCGGGCCGCGCGGAAACGAAATTCGGAGCGGATCGGAACGGGGGAATTAGCCGGTAGCGCCCCGGTTCCTAATAAACGCCCCCAGCCAATCCAGGAGCACGAGGAGCAGGAGGACGGGGGAGGAGGCCATTTCTCGAATTCAGTGCCCCTGAACTGCCCTAAACTTTGCTATTATGGGCTCAATTTTCGGTTTCTAGTGACATTAATGCGTGTGGGAAACTGCCTCAAAAATCTCTATTTATTCTGTCTTCCAAATTCGTTTAAAATCGCTAACTGCGTTGCGCGTGCGTTGCGTAGTGCAATAAATTACTGGAAATCGTCACACCGACCGCAACGCGTTCATAGGAGCCATTTCCTGCCTTCCAAGTTCCTTTAAACTCAAGTGAAATTTGAACTGCTTGAGCGTGTCGGGTGTGCGGTTTCCTAGAAACAGCTAGCTGCTGCTAGAATCCCTATACGCACGCTTCTGCCTTTCCAGTCTTTTTAAACCCCCAAAACCTCATTTTTTCAGCTTCCGCTTCTCCCCAAGCTTCAAGAAGGAAGCCAAATGCGGTTACTCGGGCCATTTGGGCTGGTTTTGGCATGCATAGGTAGGCAAAAAAATTCCGCAACTTTCCAACCTCCATTTTTTTAGTCATTTGCTCAGCAAAAGTGCTGAACCTGGACGTGGACACGGACAATCCGTACTACGATGGCAAGAAGACGGAGCTACCCATATCGGCCACACATGGTATTTAATTAAATATTTATACCGTTTTTTTGCTCTTTAGGTGTGGAGCTGATGCAGCACTGGTTGGATCAGGCATTCTCTGGACTGATGGCTGCCATAACGACGAAAAGTGGGTTAAAAGCTTGGTAGTGTACGCCATAGTCCGCGATGGTACGGAATAATACGCTTAGTACGCCGCATCCCGCTATAGTACGCTCTCGTGCGCTTTGGTACACGATGGTATACTGTAGTACGCAACGGTACGACACGACTAAACGCTACAAGACGCTACGACGTTGTACGCTTTAGTACGTAGGAATACGTATTAGTACATTTTTATTCGAAAGTACGTAAGAGTACGTCTCAATACGCAACCGTTTCGGCTTTGGCACGCGCTTAATTACTTGAAAGTACGAGGTAATACGCTACTTTATTAGATGCCAAAATACGCTACAGTACGTGAGAATACGCTATAGTACATAAGAGTCCGCTGCGCTACGTCGCCCACAAATACCTACGCTTTAGAGTTAAATCAAGATTTCTGCTTTCGATGATTAGCAGCAAAATACAGTCTATCGTCATTGCCCGTACTTATCCGTGATTTTCGATCTATCTCCCTCTCCTGTCACCCTTCTCTCTCTCTCTCTCTCTCTCTCTCTCTCTCTCTCTCTCTCTCCCTCTCTCTCTCTCTCTCTCTGTCTCGCTATCTCGCATTGTCCTTTCTGACAAGTGCTAACAGTGTTCCCCTCTCTTCATAGGGTCATCTCCACCCATCCGTAAACCAATCAGTCTACCTCCCCCTCATCCTCCTTTCGAGGTCCCTCAATTGTGCCAATCCCTGATTATCCCCTCCTCCCCACAATTGTTCCAAAATGTTTCGCGCGGAATCGAGGGGGGTTGCTGATCACTAATTGAACCCGAAATCGTGTCTGAGCATCAGGACATCTAGAGAGCTGGGAAAATTAGGGAATTCTAAGAAAAATTAACATAACTCGGGAGGCTGATCTTGGATCGGCTCAAGATTTTTAGGGCACATAAAAGATGGTTCGAGCAAATTTTTAAACAAATATACGGTAATAAATTTGGGAAAAATTGCCTAACTCTATCATTCGATCTCTCTTAGGCTTCAAATTTTTCAAATTCCATAGAGGGTTGTTTCGTATAAATAGACCAAGTCTTAGGCAAAAATACGGTAAAATGGGTAAGTTATAGCGCTTTTTAAAAATCAGTTGGGTAGGTAAGCGGTCAAAAACTTCGGAAAAATGTTAATAACCTTCTTATTTTTGATTTTCAATTGACCTAAACATTTTTGTGAGAGCCAAAAAACAGTTGAGCTACAGCATTCCTAACAATCGGGCAGAAAAATCGGCATAACATTCCATCCAAATTAGCTGACATTTTGAAGGTATTTGTAAAATTTTGGAAACTACCTATTCTATTAGTTTCGATAAAAATACCGTAAGACAATCGAGATTGTCCAAATTAAGGCTGGCTCGCCTCAAGCCCGAGCTCCGACGGCGCGTCCACGAGTGCAACAAGCAGGCAAAGACCGTCGCCGAACACGCAAAATGCTCAGTGAAAGCCATTGAATTCACTGAGAATCCAGCTAACCTAATTCCGGAAACGATCGGTGGGTCAGGTTTTAGAAAACAGCAAAAATCCGCGCTTTAGGTGATAAAAAGCACCTTACCGCTAAAAAGATCGAAAAATCGGCGGAATTGCGTGAGGTGAAGCTGGGAAAGGTCAAGAAGATGCCAAAATCGAAGAAGCCTGACTTTGCAAAATCGATGGAAAAACGGAAAAATCGGTACTGTCTATTGTAGCCTCCCGGAATCTTTGATTTTTAGATTCTCGCACCTTGCAAAAGCTGACGAAGTTGGATGCCCCGCAGCCAACAATTAGAAAAAGTCAAGAAATTCCGGGGAAATCGAGCGAATTGCGGGGAGAAGCGGAAGAGAAAGTACGGTAGCAGAAAGGCTGGATTTAATTGAATGAACCTTCGCATCAATAAAATAGCCATTAAGTTAAAGCGGGAAAATTTGAAGCTAAAAACGATGATTTTCAGGAAGAGTTCGAGGCGTAACTCCACCTCCGGTTCTGCGGAGAAACAGCGAAAGAGGAGGCGAAGGGTGCGCAGAGAGGTCGAGGAGGATGATGGACTTGAGGTAGCTTCTTAAAATTAAAAATTAATGGCTTTACGAGAGAGAGAGAGAGAGAGAGAGAGAGAGAGAGAGAGAGCGAGAAAAGGAGGAGTACTTTTTAAAGGAATCTGAACATATGAACCACAATTTTTTAGGGAATTTTATGCGCATCACCGTATCGAGCACCACGACGATTTTCGCGTCGCTTACGCGGGCAAAGAGAGCAATCCACAATCGGGTATCGTTTCTAATTTCTAATTTCTAATCGTTTCTGGCATTTTAAAGGGCAGGTAAGGCAAGGCTACTTCCATAGGGTGCTGGAATAAGACGCTGCGCGACGTCAAAACCGTCTGCGTTGGTGCATCGTGCGCGTCCAGAAACATGGAATCTAAAGCAAAAATCGATCGCCTTGCCTTGCCAGCCCCTTTAAGGCCATTTATAGGCACTTTCAGGCACTATTTGAATTTTAAAAGGGAGGCTGTAGTCGGTAAGTCAATTTTGGTGTTATTTAGGCATCCTACGACCTTCGCACAGCCTGACCGGCACCCCAATCGGCATCATCTCCAGGCACATCGCCACCACCATCCGGCACCTCAGCGGGAAACAGGATCTGACCCCAAAAAGTATCTTCATAGCTTTAAGCCGGAATTCGGGATTCAGTTGGAAACCGTCCTTTCCGGAGACTGCTTCGAAAAAGGCGTGAGTTGAAGACGAGGAACGGATGCGGAAGATGCTGGAAGAAGAGGGCTGAATTTACAGAAGGCCGAGAAGGAG